>JAVFKX010000359.1:15000-22674 GCA_033296515.1 Macrochelys suwanniensis | reverse complement strand
TGCAAGAAACGGGTGGCCCAGGCTTTCAATACATGGCGGCGAGTCCTCGGTTTCTGCATGAAACCCTCATTTCCCCCATCAGTTGCCAGTCCCATCTAGAGCCCATCCTCATGGCCAGTGCCCCTCAGTGCACAAAACACCACACTCCACTTACAGCACGGGCGGGCGGGCGGGGAGGGTGATGCTGACTCCAGCTATGGAACAGAGGGGGGTGGGGCACCAGCTAACTAAACAGGAAGTAATTAAGAGAGGGGGTGGAGCATAGCTCCAGCCCATAATACTCTTCTGAGTAACCCAGTTAACCCCTGGGTGACCATTTTACTACGATAGGGTGGGAGGGGTTGAGACTGGCTGACGGGTTGGAAACGGGCCGGGCCAGTGGCCTCCCCAGGAATTGAAATGGCGGGGGGGTGTTCAAATTTACTGGGGGGGGGTGTCACTAAATTGGCATGTAATTGGCATGTAACTAGTTCACAAAACTGGGGGGGGGGTGTTGGGGAAATTCAGGAGGGGTGTACACCCCCCCTAGGGGGGGTGTAGGGAAATCACTGTCCGGGCCCGTGCAGACAGGCTTTGAGGATCCACCGTCCGCCTCCCCCAGGGTGAGCAGACAGCAAGTGTGAAAAATCAGGACAGGGGGTGGGGGGTAATAGGAGCCGATATAAGAAAAAGACCCAAAAATCGGGATCATCCCTATAAAATCGGGACATCTGCTCACCCTAGTCCTGTCCCCCAGCCCTGCTGGAGCGGGAACTGCATCACCCCCCGATGACCAGCTCCTGACCGATCACCCATGGGGAAAGACGTTTTAGGGGTAACTCTAGCTGTCTCCAGAATCTTCTCCGTGCCCCAAAGCCCTTGTATGCGGTGATGGCTCTAACACAGGGTTTCTCAGCCTTTTTGATACCAGGGACCGACTTGCTGCCTTCCTAAACTGCGTCAGGGAGATCTCAGGGACCGGCATCGGTCCATGGCCCGTCCGTTGGGAAACACTGATCTAACACCCGAAACAGCGAGGAGGGGGGAAATACCATTATGGGGGGAAAGCAAATGGGGAAATTGGTGGATCCTTTCCAGCCGCACCTGCAAAAATTCCCTGCACACACGCACAGTGCGTGCCACACTATTTGTGTTTAGTAGATGCAGTTTACAGCACACATACACAGAAATATATAACACACACTCAGTGTGTGTGTGTGTGTGTGTGTGTGTATCAGAGAGACAAGGTGGGGGAGGGAATATCTTTTATTGGCCCAACTTCTGTTGGTGAGAGAACCGAGGTCCTGAAGAAGAGCTCTGTGCAAGTTCGAAAGCTTGGCTTTCTCACCAACAGGAGTTGGTCCAATAAACCAGTGTCTTTCAACCTTTCCAGACGACTGTACCCCTTTCTGGAAGCTGATTCATCTTGCAAAGCCCCCCAAGTTTCACCTCCTTTAAAAACAACTTACTTACAAAATCAGACATAAAAAGAACAAAGTGTCCCAGCCCACCAGTACTGAAAACTTGCTGACTCTCATTTTTACCATAGAATTATAAAATAAATCAATTGGAATATAAATCTTGTACTTCCATTTCAGTGTATCGTATATAGAGCAGTATAAACAAGTCTTTGTATGAAATTTGTTTGTACTGACTTCACTAGTGCTTTTTATGTAGCCTGTTGTAAAACTAGGCAAATCTCTAGATGAGTTGATGTACCCCCTGGAAGAGTTCTGCATACCCCCAAGGGTACAACGTACCCCCTGGTTGAGAACCACTGCAAAGATATTACATCACACATCTTGTCTCCCTAATATCCTGGGACCAATACAGCTACAACAACACTGCACATGTATTTATAGGGTATGTACGCATATTTATAAGATATATAAATATATACAGCTGTATATGTTCTGTATCACATACTGATTATATATATGTGTGTGTGTGCACGGATATATATCTAGAGCTAGATATATACACACAACGTAATATCTTCAGTGCCGGTTCCATCCCACACATCAGGGAGGGATAGCTCAGTGGTTGAGCATTGGCCTGCTAAACCCCGGGCTGTGAGTTCAATCCTTGAGGGGGCCATTTAGGGATGGGGCAAAAATTGGGGATTAGTCCTGCTTTGAGCAGGGGGTTGGACTAGGTGACCTCCTAAGGTCCCTTCCAACCCTGAGATTCTATGATCTGCAGCTTTTACATATTTGTGTGTGTATATATATGTATACACACATGCACAAACATATACACACTTTGTGTGTGTTACAGTGTATGCATTGTGAATAGATAAGATATATACTGTATCTTAAACATAAATCTATATTGCACCATGTCAATATATAACCTTTTACTGCAGTACAGACACCAGCAGAGGCAGACTTTGGGAAAACCAGGCAATGTCTTTCCCCCCCCCTTTCCTCACCTGGATAACCAATGTGCTGAAAGAGCTGATCCCTCCCCTGGGGACAGAAGAATTTGGGATAGATCTAAGCCACTACCAGTAGATGAGGATGTCAGGTCCCTGATGGGGATGTTGTCAGCCTCTGTGATTACCATGTCTAACCTGTCAAATATAGTAACGGGGTGTTTGGTTTTGGATTGTTTTTAGTAGGGTTTCTTTCGGTTGCTTGCTTGCTTTGTGAAATGCCTCTTTCCCTGATACCCCAAGAACGGCTCGGACTCTCCCGGATAGGGTGACCAGATGTCCCGATTTTATAGGGACAGTCCCGATTTTGGGGTCTTTTTCTTATATAGGCTCCTATTACCCCCCACCCCGTCCCGATTTTTCACACTTGCTGTCTGGGCACCCTACTCCCGGAGGAAGAGTGGAGAGGTAAGGGTGTGTCTGGGGAGTAGCAGGCAGTGGGGGTGAATGTGGATGATCGCTCGTAAAGACCTCGGCGCCTCTTTAGGTACCCACAGTCCCTCCCCTCCCACGCGTGTCTACACACAAATACACCCCGGCACGGAGCTTAGCCTCCTCTCTCCCACTACCCGCCCTCCCCCGGCTCCAGCCCAGGAGCATCGAGTCTGGAGGTGCACAGTCTAACCCTCCCCAGTCCGCACCCCCAAAAGCAGCTGTTTCTTTAACGACCCGAGTCAAGCCAAATAGCGCGCGGCTCCTTTAACAGCAGACAGGGCGCCCATTGGGACAACCCATTCATGCCTGAGCATCCTCCCGGCTCTGCCCCCGGGACAGCGGTGTCTGGGGGAGGGGGTGATGGGGGGGGGGCGATGGCTCTCAAAGGGCCCCGCCCCCATGTCTAAATTTAAGCACATTTTCTTTAAAAAAAACAACCCACCAGGCACCTTCCAACTTTCCTGAAGGCGGGTCGTGCTAATCCGTCCACACCACAACGGAGAAGGAATAAGAGGGTTTAAACCCCACCAGTTCCTCTCACAGCGGCTAGGACCAGGCCTCCCCTGCTTGTTTCCTGCCAGGTCAGGTCTCAGCAAAAGCTGCCGAGACTTCCCTTCTCGTCGATCCGAGGCGATGGGGTAGCGGAGGGGAAAAAACCCGCTGCTTTGAGGGACTCCCGGGCAGTGGCCTCCCCAGGAATTGAAATGGGTGTGGGGGGGTGTTCAAGTTTACTGGGGGGAGGGGGTGTCACTAAATGGGCATGTAACTAGTTCACAAAACTGGGGGGGGGTGTTGGGGAAATTCGGGGGGGGGGAGGGAAATCACTGCTCCCCGGCTGCGCGTTTAAGGCTGCAGATCCGAGACGTATTTCAAAAGGGCAATATTCAAACTGCGCGCCGCTTTCAAAAGCGAACGCGCAAAGTGTTCTTCTGTTTCCTCAGGTGCGGGTTGTATAATCTGAGGCTTTCACACACTCTGCGGACCTATGTCTAGACGCGGCCATCAATCCAGCTGCGTGTTTATATGTCTATAAATACACCGATATTAATGCGCAGGGCCCAAAATACCCACGGTGAATCTGCCGGCACAACAATGCCCAGCGAGTTTCCAGGTACATAAACACACACCATGGATCCGTGCAAGTAACAACTCTTTCCCCCAATCGTATTTGCTATTTTGCATCTAATGTAAACCCCCCCACACACCCCGGTTTATCACACCTGTTCTTTTAAAGAGCGCTATTTAAACGCGAGCTAGTCAAAGGAAAGCAAAAACCTGCCTCTGATCGCCTGATTTTTTATTTTATTTATTTTATTTTACTGGCTTGAGGTGCACTCGGAGAGAAAACAAAGGGACCTGTTTCCCAACACACATTTCTTCGGCAAAGCCCCGAGCCAAGCACCTTCCTAGAAGAGGTGGGGGCTGGGGGGGGGGGGCACCGTTTCTTTCTCGAAACGCGGCTGCATTCGCGCTGCTTTGTGACCCCTCCGACCGAACTCACCCGCAGCTTTGCTGCAGTTTAGCAAGCTCGGCAAACAGGAGTCGCTCCGGAGGCTTTGCAGGGGCCGGCGAAGTGGTGCCAGCCCGGGGCGCCCCGTTCACACTGGAGCGCGCGTGAGAGCGACTCTTGCCCCATTTCCCTTCGGTTTAGCAAAGCCGGCCCCTGCGCGACCCGCTTCCCTCCAACAACCGCGCGCGCGCAAATGATGGACGTGTTGGGTTGTAACTGACAGCCGCGAGGGCTGAAAATCGCGATTTTGAAAATCAGAGAGAGAGGCGCCGGCGGGAATTGAGAATTTTTTTTAAAAGGGAACAATACAATCTGGGGCTTTCCTGTCTGCGAGAGGCCACGTTTGTAAGACAACGGGGCAGTCCGCTCAAATCATCCCCCCGGAAAGTGACGTGAGTTTATAGAGGACAATCTCTGTGGCTTGGGAGGGAAAGCCCGCTGTTGTGAAGCGCACTGATCGCAGATCAATGAGATTTTAAACTCCAAACGGGAAGGAAGCTCGAAACTCGTTTCCATGTGATCTACCCAGACACGTGTAACATTTCCTGCACGGGATACTGTGGGAAACATCCCTAGTCAAGCTCTGGATCATGTATATTTCATGGAATCGGATCTTCAGAGAAGGGATCTTGCTCTGATCCCCCTTCACCGTTCTCGTTTTAAAGCAAAACTCCAGGTGATCCGAAAAATGGAGACAATGCGCTCCTGCCTTTGTTCAAACGCTATCATGCCCCGCCTTTGGAAACGGGATTTCCCCTGTAGCAACACTCCTGGGATAACCCCAGAAAACTTGTTCAGTTCTAACAAGAGCCTTTCCGACAAGTTGCCATGTCTTTTGTCAAGGAAATGATTTTTTAAAGAATGGGTGGAATAAAGTTACTGTTTTTCTCCTGCTGAGAATAGCCCACCTTAATTGATTAGTCTGTTAGAGTTGGTATGGCAACCCCCATCTTTTCATGTTCTCTCTCTCTCTGTGTGTGTGTGTGTGTGTATATATATATACACACACAGACACACAGAGAGAACATGAAAAGATGCATAGAGTGGAACATACAGTAGGAATAGATAGATAGATAGATAGATAGATAGATAGATAGATAGATAGAGTGGATGGGGATAGATAGATGATAGATAGATAGATAGATAGATAGATAGATAGATAGATAGAGTGGATGGGGATAGATAGGGTGGATGGGGCTAAATAGATAGATAGAGTGGATGGGGATAGATAGATAGATAGATAGATAGATAGATAGATAGATAGATAGATAGATAGATAGATAGGGTGGATGGGGATAGATAGATAGATAGATAGATAGATGATAGATAGATAGATAGATAGATAGATAGATAGGGTGGATGGGGATAGATAGATAGATAGATAGATAGATAGATAGATAGATAGATAGATAGATAGGGTGGATGGGGATAGATAGATGATAGATAGATAGATAGATAGATAGATAGATAGATAGATAGATAGATAGATAGATAGATAGATAGAGTGGATGGGGATAGATAGGGTGGATGGGGCTAAATAGATAGATAGAGTGGATGGGGATAGATAGATAGATAGATAGATAGATAGATAGATAGATAGATAGATAGATGATAGATAGATAGATAGATAGATAGATAGGGTGGATGGGGATAGATAGATAGATAGATAGATAGATAGATAGATAGATAGATAGATAGGGTGGATGGGGATAGATAGATAGATAGATGATAGATAGATAGATAGATAGATAGATAGATAGATAGATAGATAGATAGGGTGGATGGGGATAGATAGATAGATAGATAGATAGATGATAGATAGATAGATAGATAGATAGATAGATAGATAGATAGGGTGGATGGGGATAGATAGATAGATAGATAGATAGATAGAGTGGATGGGGATAGATAGATAGATAGATAGATAGATAGATAGATAGATAGATAGAGTGGATGGGGATAGATAGGGTGGATGGGGCTAAATAGATAGATAGAGTGGATGGGGATAGATAGATAGATAGATAGATAGATAGATAGATAGATAGATAGATAGGGTGGATGGGGATAGATAGATAGATAGATGATAGATAGATAGATAGATAGATAGATAGATAGATAGATAGATAGGGTGGATGGGGATAGATAGATAGATAGATAGATAGATAGATAGATAGATAGATAGGGTGGATGGGGATAGATAGGGTGGATGCGGCTAAATAGATAGATAGAGTGGATGGGGATAGATAGATAGATAGATAGATAGATAGATAGATAGGGTGGATGGGGATAGATAGGGTGGATGCGGCTAAATAGATAGATAGAGTGGATGGGGATAGATAGATAGATAGATCTTCCTACTGTATGTTCCACTCCATGCATCCGATGAAGTGGCCTTTAGCCCACGAAAGCTTATGCCCAAATAAATTTGTTAGTCTCTAAGGTGCCACAAGAACTCCTGGGTTTTTTTTAAGTGCATTCAAATAAAGTCAGATCATTCCAAAGGACAATATATAAAAGCCACACGATTCAGCCCGTCCCCTTTACCCCCTTCAACCTCAAGTTACACGTCAAGTGTCTCCTGGTCTGAGAAAAATATTTACTCCACCGCTAAATAAAAAAACCGAGCAGTTCCAGGAGCAATGGGCCCATCACAGGCCACTCCTGCGATAAATACAGAGCCTCTTAAAGCCAGAGCCTCGCCAGTTGCCCAGGGCAGCTTCTGGGGATTTATTTTGATGTGTCTGTATGTTCCCAGTGCTGGATTGCTAAGGGACGGGGCGCGTTTCTCATCAAATATTTGGGGGGGTTATTTTTTTAACCAGGCCATATGTATTGTCTGATCCGCTGCTGCTTTGGGCTGACCCTGGTTGGGCTCTTTTCCTTTGGGGGCGACATAACACGCGGGCAAAAAGAGGGAGGACGATAGGGAAGGGCTGGGGGGGGGGGGATAGTTTAAATATTATGATGCAACTATTTGCCTACTTTATGCTTCTGCCACCATTTTGTTCCCGCAGTGGGGAAGGCTGCAAAATGGTGGAGCCCTGACATCTTACAGAGGAAGGCCCCGGCCCCCCGCCCCCCGGGGTTGGGGTCAGGCACCCAGGGGTGCCCCGGGAGAGCAGGGTTCGGCTGCGGTGGCTTTTCTCTCGCTCTGGAAGAGGGAGGCCCCCACGCCTGAGTCCCCTCTGGTGCACAACGACCCCCCCCGCCCCCCGAGATCCTGTCCCGGCCTAAACCCCGCGCGTGGTGGGGACCCGGCCTGCGGCCCACGCCACCTCGGCGAGCGGAGGGCCCCTGGTTGTGGCTCAGCGCCGGG
>JAVFKX010000359.1:0-10000 GCA_033296515.1 Macrochelys suwanniensis | reverse complement strand
GGATGGGGAGGGAGCGGGCAGGCCCAGGCCCAGGGGACGGGGCGGGTTGGGGGTCATTATGGGGGGAGGAGGTGGAGATCGGTGCTCTTTACTTGGGGCGGGGGTGGAGATGGGATTGCCGGTGAGGGCCGGGGGTGGGCTTGGAGGCCCGGGTAGGATGGGGGGGCGGGGATGGCTGTACCGGGGGTAGGATGGGGTGCAGGGAGTGGGGTATAGAGGATGTGGTACAGGGAATGGGATGAGGTGTAGGGGGTGGGGGTACAGGAGATGGAAATACAGGGGGCAAGATGGGGGTACATGAGATGGGGTTGCAGGGGGTGGGGTGAGTTGCAGGGGATGGAGGTACAAGGGGTGCAGTGGATGCGATTTCAGGGGATGGGGTATAGGAGATGGGATGGGGTTGCAGGGGATGCGGTACAGGGGGTGCAGGGGATGGGGTACAGAAGATGGAATGGGGTGCAGGGAATGGGGGTACCAGGGGTGCAGTGGATGGGATTTCAGGGGATGGGGGTATAGGAGATGGGATGGGGTTGCAGGGGATGCGGTACAGGGGGTGCAGGGGATGAAGTACAGAAGATGGGATGGGGTGCAGGGAATGGGGTATAGGAGATGGGATGGGGTTGCAGGGGATGGGGTACAGAAGATGGGATGGGGTTGCAGGGAATGGGGGTATAGGAGATGGGATGGGGTTGCAGGGGATGCGGTACAGGGGGTGCAGGGGATGGGATTGCAGGGGATGGGGGTATAGGAGATGAGGTTGCAGGGAATGGGATGGGGGTACAGGAGATGGGATGGGGTACAAGGGGTGCAGGGAATGGGGTTGATGGCCCCTAAGGGTCGGGCCAGGGGCTGGGGCCGCGCTCCCCGCTTACCTCGCACCAGGATCCGGCGGCAGTAATCCGCTTCTCCTCCCCCGGACTGGCTGTCGCTCTCCGGGACGCACTCCTGGGACAAGCCGGGGCTGGCCGCCGAGGTGCCCGGGACGTCCTGGAGTCCGGGTCCGCCGCCGCCTGCCCGCAGCGCGCTCTCCGGCTCCCCCCGGGCGTCGCTCTTCCCCCGGGCTCGCTCCGGGGCGCCCGGCTCCCCCAGCCGCAGGGGGCTTCTGCCGGCCGGGGCCCCGCCATCGCTCATGCCTGTGGCCGCCGCGGAGGGATCAAACATCAAGAGACAGAGAGCGGGGCTGGGGGGGGGGGGGCGGCGCTCCTCCTGCCCCCCAACACCCGGCGGGGATCAGCGCCCTGGCGCCGGCCGGCGGCAGCCCCGGGGTGCAGCTAAGGAGCCCTCCCCCAGAGCCAGCACCATGGTCGGGAAGACCCAGCGAGGTCCCCCCCTCTCCTTCTTGCTCTCTCTCGCCCTACTCCCGGAGCCTTCCCTCCCGGGCTGCGGGGCAGGCTGGCTCCATTGAAACAGCCCCTTCTCCGCCTCCCCCCCCCGGGGGGGGGGAACCCCAAGACCAAATTTCAATGGAGGAGTGAGAAATGCCGGTGCCCGCCGGGCGCCTGGGGCAGAGGCGGGGCGGGGCGGGGGGGGGGAAGAGTTAAAAACTTCGATAGTCCTGGTCCTTTCTCACGCACCCCCCTCCTCTCCCCTCCCCCCAGCACCCATCTTCCTGGCGAACTTCGAGAGCCGAGCCTGCCTCCTGCTCCTTAGCTCCGTCTCCTCTCTCCCGTGTCTCTCTCTGATGAGCGCAGGAGCGAGCCGGTAACTCGCCAAACTCTGCCAGCTGATTCGCGGGCGCGCAGATCGAGCCTGCTTTGGGGAGGGGGGAGGGATTTTTTTTGGGGGGGGGGGAGATGGGAAAGGGGGGAGGGGTAATTCAAATAGTCCAGGATATTATTCAGACGCCCCCTCCTTTTCTCCATCTCTCCTCCCCCGGCCAATAAACACGGGAGTCGCCCGTCATCATCCCCGCGAATCGAAGCGGGGTAAGGGAGTCCTGGGCTCCCTTCGCTCTCCCCGGGAACGCAGGGGACTGAGCCGGCCGAGGGGTGGGCGTCGAGAAGCGGTTTGAAATTGACTGCTCGCCGCACACGTAATTTCCTGCTGCCGGGTCCCTGGCTATTGATTGGCAAACAAAGAGTCCCTGCGCTTTGCCCCCATCGGCAGGCGACCCCCCCTTCGGCTCCTTTCCCAGGGAGCGGGGCCGCGCCTGGCTCTCCAAAACCAGGGCGCGTTTTGCGAGGTGTGATTTGGGGGGGGGGGGGAGAGGAACAAAAGGCCTCGGGCTGGTCAGTGACTCCTCTGGGCTCTCACCGTGCTGGAGACGGGAGCGCAGGCCAGGGGGAGGCGGGCCGAACCTTGGCGAGCCCGGCTTCCCCCATTTCTGCACGACGCCTCGGTCCGCCTGTCTCACCGCCGAGCCGCGAGCAAATTAACACACGCCCTGGTTTAGGCGGGGGCTGCGTCGGGAAACAGACCCGGCCTTTTAGTTTTGAGGAGCGCAGTTTGGTTAAGAAAAAGGTATGTGATCGGGATGTTCTCTTTTGTTTGATTGGCTTTGGCATATAGACCAGTATAGAATTGCCCCTCCTCTCCCCCCACGGACAGAGTATCTTCTCCCCCCCAGCGCTGAGCCAAGCGGGCAAGAGATTGCCCCTCTCCTAAGGGGGGTGTTTTTGGTAAATGTTTGTGATTGAGACCGTCTGGCGCGGACACGTCAGAGTGATTCCTGGATTGTCAATTTCCTTCTTCAGACGCGGTCACGGAGCGCTCCAGAAAACCCCGGCTCTGGATGGGGAGATGTTCTCCGCTCCTTAGAGTTCAGTGCTGCATTTTGGGGTTACCGATGCCTTTGTTATTGAACGTCGATAGGGGGGCGATTAGCCAACACAGCCCGGGAGTTAGGAAAACACACAGAAGGGTTTTTTTAGTGGCGATCACAGTTGTTCATTGCTCCTGATGGAAACTCGACCCTCAGTCTATCCGGGGGTCACCCCAGTTTACACCCCAGCGAGTTCTCCACCGGGTTGGTGGCGGGATGGCAGAAACGGACATCACATCGCAGCCCAGATCTGAGATTGTAGTTCCTTTAGGCGCTCTGCGAAATTCACTTTCCCGGCCCCCTTCACTTTCTGTTTAGTCCCAATGACTTCTCAGAAACATTCCAGCGACTAGTATAAGCTACCAAGTGATTCAGAAAGGGGAACCTGAAATTGACCACCAGCCCTTGAATAGCTTTGACCGGGGGCCTGATTTATCCTTGTCACCCTGCAATCATTCTGAAACTTTGCTCTAACCTGCTTTTTATGGTTCAAAAATGTTCGGTTCCTCAATTCAATCCTTTCGCTTCCTTCTCGCTCGCTGATACTTTGGTTGCACGGCGCACTGATACTAAATGTATGTACACCACAGGGAAAAATTATATACACTACAGAAAAAATCACGTAGAAATTATTTCAGACAAGGGCCAGGTTTTATTCGAAACAAAATAGAACATCCAAGATGCATCTTCTGTTCCAAATTCTACCCCACACCGCACACTTCTGCGGCTTGGCGCAAAACAGATCCGTTCCCAAACATTGACTAGACAACTTCCCCTAAGCTGCCTAGTTCCCCCCTTTGAGGCCAGGTTTGAAATCTGGAATAATCTCTTTGATTTACACCGCTAAGTGACCGCAGAATCCGTTTTCTTACTGGGGTCCTTTCAATTAATTGTTTGCTACAGCCATTTCTGAGTCTTGGTCAAAATAAAAGAGGAATACAAATAAAATACGTGATTCTGATTGAATTATTTTGTAAAGGAAGAGCTCTGTTTGTTGGCATTTTAAGATCATGCAAAATACAATGGGAAATCAGAAGCAATTTTTTATTGTAACTCACCCTCCTTGGGTTTTTTGTTTGTTTGTTTGTTTTCTTTTTCTTTCTTTACATAATCAAGTAAACTTTAAACAAAAGACGCGAACCGGCAGCTGGGCTGCGCAATTTAATTTGGGAGAGCCTCAAAATCGACGTGATTTCGGTGGCAAGTCCTCTGGATAAACCAAACAAACCTGCTTTCAATCCAATTGGCAACTGACCGACAGCTCTTCTCTGGCAGTCCCCAAGCTAGTAACTGTTGGGAGGTTTACCATGACATTTACACCGCGTTGCTTTGAAACTTCGCAGACGGCGGATTTTGCTTAACTGGTGTCAGCACCATAACCTGCGACGCAAAAGAATAATCAGGTTGATTTGGCTTTTTTTTGGGGGGGGGGGGTGTATGATGGGTGAGAATGGATTTGACGGGAATACTTTAAATCCGAGCTGTATAATTACCCACGTTAAATGCTGGGGTAGATTTTTTTGTGTGTGGCAATCACCCGGATAAATAAGAAATAAGATCCTCTGATCTTTATATATATATACAGAAAAAGAGAGAGAGAGAGTTATATAGATAGTTATATAGATTATATATATATAATCTCTCTCTAGATATAACTCTATATATAACTATATAACTCTCTCTCTATATATAACTATATAACTCTCTCTCTGTATATATATAACTCTCTCTCTCTTTCTGTGTGTGTGTGTTCCTCTACGGATTCTGTGCGTGGGAAGATGAGGCCTTAAAACGTGAGAACCAGGGAGTGTGGTTAGGTTTCCACTTGAGTTCTGCCTGGAAAACTACGGCAGGATCGGGCGGGGGGGGGCACATGTGTTTAAAAAAATAAGCGGTGTTCCCCAACTTCCCCCCCCCCCCGAAAAAAAATCTAGGGACACTGGAAGATCTAGGGTGGGAGCGCGAAGCTGGGAGAACTAGCCCCGCTCCCGGCCCCTCCCCAGAGAGTCCCCTCGGGAAGCTTCTCTCCTGCATCCGCTCTGAGGTTCTCCTGAGCTACCAGCCAACCCCAGGAGCGGGGCGCAGAATAAAGCGAGGTGGGGATTGGGGCCCCTTTCTAGCGAAAGGAGGTTTCCTCAGACGCGGTTGTCAGCCCAGGGTGCAGAGCCCGAAGGAGCGGACCCCCCTCCCCCCAACACCTTTCTCCCTTCCGGCCCCATTTGCTAGTTGTGAGGCGGTGTTGCAGGGTTGGGGGCTGGTTTATTTCAGGTTACAACAGAACGGCAGCAAAAGAGAATTGGTAACATTCCCTCCCCGCCCCCTTCTGTCCCTGAGCCTCGGTCTGCAGATAGTCACCGCGACTGGGAACCAGTCCGGCGTCTGACCGAGAGACTGAAGGAAAGCGCCTCCCGGGATCTGTACGGAATGAGCTGACAATGTCCTTACAACCCCCGTTTCCGATCATTTTCATCTCATACCGTACCAAGGCGAGGAGTGAACTTGTAATCGATCAACGTTCTGGACCGGCTGAGATTGTAAATCCAGAGATCATGGCTAAGCCATCCATTTTGGTGTTAAATAAGGCAAGGCCAAAATAGATTAAAATAAACTTTTTTGGGGGGGGGGGGGTGATTTAAAAATAACAGGAAGGAAGAAATGTCGGAGGGCAAATGGGAATTAATCTTATCAACATCCGGCATGCTTAAGAGACATTAAAATGTTGCATCTCCTTGCAGACAGCAGTTCTCAGAATAGGGAGCAGAGAATGATCACACACACACACACACACACACACACACACCTGTGCTAGTCCTGGGATGACTCACGGACCTGAGAACGTGGCTTTAGACCGTGTGTCCGTTAACAGGGCAGGGAACTACCTGAAAGGGGGTTCCAAAGAGGATGGATCTCGACTGTTCTCAGTGGTAGAAGATGACAGAACAAGGAGTAATGGTCTCAAGTTGCAGAGGGGGAGGTTTAGGTTGGATATTAGGAAAAACTTTGTCACTAGTAGGGTGGTGAAGCACTGGAATGGGTTCCCTAGGGAGGTGGTGGAATCTCCTTCCTTCGAGGTTTTTAAGGTCAGGCTTGACAAAGCCCTGGCTGGGATGATTTAGTTGGGGTTGGTCCTGCTTTAAGCAGGGGGTTGGACTAGATGACCTCCTGAGGTCCCTTCCAACCCGGAGATTCTATGATTCTATGAAGTGGGAAAATCAAACTCAGTTTCCAGTGACTGTCAGGTCTATTCCCTGCGCACCTGGGTTTGGCCCTGGCGTTTGCTCGGGGAGCTGGCCTTGGGTCTGCAATTCATCTAGTCTGGCTTCCAAAATCTCTTTTAGGTCTACGGACCTAGACGGTTTAGGAGCTGGAACATGGTGCATCTTAAAGGGGGAGGAATATAGATTGTATTCTTATTTTTAAATCTGGGGATTTTGGAGGTCTCCATAAACCCCATAACAACATGTAAAAGGTCCCTGGGGGGCTCTGCGTTGAAGATCCAGAGGAGGAGGGCACCACTAGTGCAGGGCGGTGCAAAGAGAAATGAGGTCCGGACAAGTTTAAAATTAAAAAGGTGCATCCCAGACCTCGTCCTGCTTAACGGACTTTAGGAAATACCAGGCGTGGAGCCGGCACGCTGGTGTGTCAACAAAATACAACAGTGACTCGAGATTAGACACTGAAATCAGCACAAGGCGGGGGGGGGGGGGGGGGATGTACCTGAAAATCCACCTGCGATTTCTAGGAGTGATCAATTTCCCATTCGCTCTCTGCAATTTTCTGAAGGTGTCTCCGCCACCAGAGACTTCTCCTGGCTCGAGCTACAAGACGATTCGTGTCTATGCCTGTTATTTAAACATGCTGCGTGATGGTGGGGAATAAAGATCAGAACCAAAATCTGGTGAGATTGAAATAAAAATTCTCCCCGTTCTTGGACCAGTCCAATATCAGGAGATTTGGGGAAAGCGGGGAGGGAATTGGGGTGAAATGGGGGGGGGCGGTTTCGAAATTTTACCTCGCCGGCCCTTCCTCCAAACCCTGGAAACTAGTGACCCCCCTGGGGGGAAATGTACCCCTTAAACAGAGAACGATCTGTCGGGATCTGAGCGAGACAGTCAGATGGGTCAGCAAAAGGAAGGTCTGGGTGTGCATTCTGTTCATTCATTCATCATTATTATTATTATTACTCAGATATAAACGCAGGGCCCAATCCCAGCATTCCTTACTCAGGCAAAAGTCCAATTGAGTGAGGAAGGAAGGGTGGTCCCCCCCTCCGAAAAAAACAACCCCCCACCTTTCTGATCAATCTTAAAAACTCAACAATGTCACCAGGGTGACACATCATGCACCTAAACTTTTCACTTCTCTGGCGAGTGTGTGCGTTGGGGGTGTGTGTGTGTGTGTGTTGGGGGAGGGTTGTGTGTGTGTGTGTTGTGGTGGTGTGTGTGTGTTGGGGAGGGTTGTGTGTGTGTTGGGGAGGGTTGTGTGTGTTGGGGGAGGGTTGTGTGCGTGTTGGGGGCAGGTTGTGTGTGTGTGTTGGGGGAGAGTTGTGTGTGTTGGGGGAGGGTTGTGTGTGTGTTGGGGCAGGTTGTGTGTGTGTGTTGGGGAGGGTTGTGTGTGTGTTGGGGTGTTGTGTATGTGTTGGGGAGGGTTGTGTGTGTGTGTTGGGGAGGGTTGTGTGTGTTGGGGGCAGGTTGTGTGTGTGTTGGGGGCAGGTTGTGTGTGTGTGTGTTGGGGGAGGGTTGTGTGTGTTGGGGGAGGGTTGTGTGTGTGTTGGGGAGGGTTGTGTGTGTGTGTTGGGGGAGGGTTGTGTGTGTGTTGGGGCAGGTTGTGTGTGTGTGTTGGGGAGGGTTGTGTGTGTGTTGGGGTGTTGTGTATGTGTTGGGGAGGGCTGTGTATGTGTTGGGGAGGGTTGTGTGTGTTGGGGGCAGGTTGTGTGTGTGTTGGGGGCAGGTTGTGTGTGTGTGTGTTGGGGGAGGGTTGTGTGTGTTGGGGGAGGGTTGTGTGTGTGTTGGGGAGGGTTGTGTGTGTGTGTTGGGGGAGGGTTGTGTGTGTGTTGGGGCAGGTTGTGTGTGTGTGTTGGGGAGGGTTGTGTGTGTGTTGGGGTGTTGTGTATGTGTTGGGGAGGGTTGTGTGTGTGTGTTGGGGAGGGTTGTGTGTGTTGGGGGCAGGTTGTGTGTGTGTTGGGGGCAGGTTGTGTGTGTGTCTGTGTGTAGAGGGGGGATATAAATTACAAATAAACTAACAGGAACCTGCACCCAGCCTGGGGGGCGGGGAGTGTCTCTGGACCAAGCTGCGGATCCCCAAACGCCACCTGTAGGCTGCAAATCAAGGCCAAGAAGCGAATCCGGCCCGGATGAAGTCCAGCCGGGGGAGGGGGGGGGGAGAGGCTCTGCAGAGGATCCAGCCCGCCCCGCCAGTGCACAGGAAAGGGGAGGGAGTGGGCGGGGGTGTATAAGGCCAGAGGGCCGGCGAAGAACAAGTGGTAAACAAGCCCCCCCCCACCCCAAAGACTTTGGGTTGATCTTTCTCTATGAAATGCGGAACGTCCCTGAAGGGTGACCCCCCCCCCGCCCCACTCCCTCTTGCTGCTGCTGCAGGGTGACTAGGGAAAGCGGGGCCGGGGGGGTGCCCAATCCCCGAGAGATCTGGGGGTGAAACGGGCCCAGGGATGTGAAAGGGGCAGGGGGGGCTGTAATCCCCAAGGAAGGGGGGGCTCAGGGGGGCTGTAATCCCCAAGGAAGAGGGGGGCTCAGGGGGCCAGTAATCCCCAAGGAAGGGGGGCTCAGGGGGCCAGTAATCCCCAAGGAAGGGGGGCTCAGGGGGCCAGTAATCCCCAAGGAAGGGGGGCTCAGGGGGGCTGTAGGGGTCTGGGCTAGTGCAACCTGCCTGGAAACCAGGCGCGCTGGGCGAAGGACGGTGCGTCCATCCAGGGGCTTTTACGGATCGATGCTCCCACCTCCGCGACTGGGAGCCGCCGACCGGAGCCCGGAGCCGCCAACTGGAGACCTCCCCCCGCCCGCGAGCACCATCCCGGCCCAAAGTACAGATGTATCCCCCCCTTCCCTCCCCTCCCCTCGGAGACCTGTAGATTAAACCAGCGCCAGACCAGGCCTGGCTGGGGGCGCGGGGGAGGAAACGAAGCCAACTCACTTCGCTCGGGTGGTGTGAACATCCCTGGCAATGACCTGGGTGTAAATCGGGGCGTTCCCCCCTCGCTGGCCCCATGGCTGGCCCAAGCGCGGGACGCTCTATAATTCCGCAACAGCCCCCGGAATCGGGATTTCCGCCCCGGGACAGGGGGTACCCCGCGGCCGGTGGAGGGGGGACCCTTCTCCTTCTCCGGTTTGTTCCAGCTGGTTTCATGTGTTCCCGCAGCTCTGCAAGACCAGGCGTGGGGCGGGGGAGCTGAGATTGCCAGGGCATGAGCCGGTGACGCCCCCCCCCCCACACCAGCCTCCCCCCCATCCCCTGCCAACCGAGGAGACAATCCCCCATGGAAGGGCAGAAACACCCCCAGATCCCTCGGGCTCCTTAGCAATGGACAGAGACCAGTTCAAGGGACAGGCCCGATCCTCCAGTGGGGTGTGGTCAGTGGACGGGGAGCAGCGAGAAGAGGGGAGGGATAGCTCCGTGGTTTGAGCATTGGCCTGCTAAACCCAGGGCTGTGAGTTCAATCCTTGAGGGGGCCATTTAGGGATCTGGGGCAAAACTTGGGGGTTGGTCCTGCTTTCAGCAGGGGGTTGGACTAGATGACCTCCTGAGGTCCCTTCCAACCCTGAGACTCTATGAACTCCCTCCCTCTGCTCCCAGGGAGCCACACACTATAGGGGTGAGCAGGAGAGATTCATGGGTTGTGGGCTGGATGGGACCCGGCCCTCCTTGCAGGGCCCAGCGAGTGACCAGCGCCGGCTTGAGTGGGAGCGGATCTTCCATCAACACCCTTCACCGTCCGCCCGGGGGGTTCAAATGGCCGGTGATGGAGATTTCACCGGGACCCCTTGGCACGTTGTTCCGCGGCTAATTCCCCGCCTGGGTCACCTCATTGCCCGTCCGCATGGGTCCAACTTCAGCTGCGGTTGGATCCGAGAGGGACCCACCCCAGTCCTGGTGGTATAAAGTCAGCACAGGGCGAATCGCGGAGGCCCAGGCTTAGAGGGGCCCGTGTGTGTGTGTGTGTGGGGGGGTCACCTCGTCTAACCCCCCAGGCTCTCCTTGGCTGCGGGAAGTCACCTGCCCCAT
>JAVFKX010000358.1:27500-52387 GCA_033296515.1 Macrochelys suwanniensis | reverse complement strand
TATGACTGCTCTCTATAAATATATCAGAGGGATAAATACCAGGGAGGGAGAGGAATTACTTAAGCTCAGTACCAATGTGGACACAAGAACAAATGGATATAAACCGGCCATCAGGAAGTTTATACTTGAAATTAGATGAAGGTTTCTAACCATCAGAGGACTGAAGTTCTGGAAGGGAAACATGGGGGGCAAAAGATATATTCAATATTAAGCTTGATAAATTTATGGAGGGGATTGTACGATCGGATAGCCTAATTTTGGCAATTAATTGATCTATTAGCGGTAAATATGCCCAATGGCCTGTGATGGGATGTTTAGATGGGGTGGAACCTAAGTTACTACAGAGAATTCTTTCCTGGGTGTCTGGCTGGTGAGTCTTGCCTACATGCTCTGGGTTTAGCTGATCTCCATATTTGGGATCGGGAAGGAATTTTCCTCCAGGGCAGATTGGCAGAGGCCCTGGGGGCTTTTCACCTTCCTTTGCAGCATGGGGCACGGATCACTTGCTGGAGAATTCTCTGCATCTTGAAGTCTTTAAACCATGATTTGAGGACTTCAATATAGGTTAGGGGTTTATTACAGGAGTCGGTGGGTGAGATTCTGTGGCCTGCGTTGTGCAGGAGGTCAGACTAGATGATCATTATGGTCCCTTCTGACCTTAAAGTCTATGAGTCTCCCTTTCGCAACTTTTCCCATCAACGTTTGTTCTTGCACGTTATTGAGACATCTTATGAACTACTTTTTACAATTAAATTCACAATTAGAATAAATTTGTAGGCCCAACTATCAGTGTTTAACTCCAACTGAAGTCAATAGGCATTAGATACATTTTGGTCCCATCAAAAATTGGTATACTAAGGGCCAGATATTTAAATGTAAGTGATTTAAAACAAGAACATGCACCTTAAAAATAAATAGGCCTGCTGCTCTCTGAGGAGGAAATTAGAACCTCGTATTTCTGGTGGGCAGGACACTGATGTGCATGCACACCCTGATGCTCTACATGATTCAACTGATCCGGCAGGATATTGAAATATAACAAGACAGGGTTTTCTGGACCGCAAAGAGCAGAGCTCACTTTAATACCCAGCCTAGTCAGAAGAACAAACATGACCTTCAGCATGCTCAGTGCAAAGGCACCTGCATAGTAAAATATGTGCACCTTTAATATTCGGCTATTTCAGGCACTTTTAATGCCTCAAAACACTATGTTTTTACTAGCAGCTAGCCAACCAATACAGATAAACTAACGGAAACAAAGGTATCCACATTTGCTATCTGGTCCAAGAAGAGGATTTCCCAACAGCAAGCTAAGCAGAATTATAGACGACTTAAGAGTATATAATGGAGAATGCGACACAAAGTTAGAGGGCTGCAAAGAGCCATTGAAACACAGATCTGGCCCATCCTGAAGCAGCTCATTATATATCAGCTGACAGCAGCAATTATTGGTATTAGGCAGCATGAAGACACTGTTCTCTGGCCTAGGTCTCAATCTGCAGCAAGCAGATTTATGTATTGACAATTCAGAACCATGCAAAGTTGTCAGGAGAAGGTGTTGAAGTTTTGGCAGTTGGTAACTGAGAAAACGGAAAACAGGCTTGAATCTTGAAATGCCAGACTTAGCCGCATGTTTCTGGTGAACTGCTCAGCAGTGAAAGAGTTAACATGGCAATTTAAATTGCCATCTTAGGCCTGGTCGGGGAGAGGAGGGGGGAAGTGGTGCAATCTCCACCTCTAAGGATGGAGATTCCACCACTTCCCTAGGGAACCCATTCCGGTGCTTCACCACCCTCCTAGTGAAATAGTTTTTCTTAATATCCAATCTAGATCTACCGCACTGCAACTTGAGACCATTGCTCATTGTTCTGTCATTTGCCACCACTGAGAATGGCTCCATCCTCTTTGGAACCCCCTTTCAGGTAGCTGAAGGCTGCTATCAAATCACCCCTCACTCATCTTTTCTGCAGATTAAATAACCCCAGTTCCCTCAGCCTCTCCTCTTAAATCATGTGTCCCATAGCTGAAGTCGACGTACTTAGATCTACTTACCGCGGTGTCTTCACTGCGGTAGGTCGACTGCTGACGCTCCCCCGTCAACTTCACCTACGCTTCTCACTCCAGTGGAGTACCAGAGTTGACGGGAGAGCGCTCGGCGATCGATTTATTGCATCTTCACTAGACGCAATAAATCAACCCCCACTGGCTCGATAGCTCCGGAGGTAAGAGTAGACATGCCCCAAGATTCATAGTTACCAGCCCATTGAGACAATTGGGGCAGTTCAGAGTTGTCAGACTGAGTCTGCAGACAGCTTGAAACTATGAGACAACCTTGGATTTTTTAATTTACATTTGGTTAATATTTTCAATACTATCTTTAGCACCTTGAGGACTGGAAACTTTAAGTGAGAGTTTATACTCCTGAGAACTATTTGATTGCAAGAGTCTGTGGCAAATTCCAAGGCATCTTAAATACAAAAGGTCCTGTCTACTGCTGTAGGTTATTCATTAAAAGACTAAGTCCCTTGGGAGGGACCCTTTTAGTGTGCCAGACTCCAAGGTTCCACACAGTTCCACAGCTCCAAAACTGGGCCTTTGGGTGCTTGCAATCCCTCTTAGGGGCTCCCAGAAGCCAAGACAGACAACTATAGGAGACTTGTTCTGTACCTTTTCTCAGAGCAATGCCTCTCAGTATATATTTGCAGCGACATCAGGCAGCCTTTTCAAAACAATGTAATAATTTGTTAGTCACCTGGGATAAGGAATCTGAAAGTCCTTAGGTCTACATAGAGAAGCAAAGGTTAAGACACAGCAAATTCTAGGGCACTCTTGAGCCATGTTGCTGTAGCAAGCATCTTTGCTTCCCTTCTGTCTCTGTTCCTTTGTCTTCGCCCCACATGAGAGCCCTGTGTCCGTGAGGTTAGTTCTTACCACAGCCACCTAACAGCATTGTCTCCAGCTCAGGGGCTTTGCTCTGCTTCCCTGAGAGCAGAGTAAGATGGTGAATTTCCTTCCTCTGAGGTGTTGGCTGCGAAGTATGGGCACTGGGGTTTCCATTGTATATTCTAGATTTTCCGGTCACATGTGTAGACTTTGTTCAGTTTAACACTTTGTCCCATCCCTTCTCTTCACACTCAGTGAATAGTGCTGCAAAGCCCAGAGGGAAACTGAGGCATACATCAGAATAATAAAAATTGCTAAAATTCACACAATCACACCAGTTACTTACTCACTGCTGCTTGGCCTTTTTTAGGCTGTTTTGGTGCTGTATATTGGAAGAATTCATTTCCATGGACTGATACTGTCTGATCCAATCCAAAGAGAGAGGCCAATCTGGCGCTGCTAAGACAAAATAAATCATTCATTTTGTTTATGGGACAGTTCTTTCTTGATTTTTTTAAAGAACAGGGAAGTTGGTATAATTTAAAGTTAGCAAGATAAAAGTGTCACTTGCTGTTTTAGAGACCCGCAGTTGGATTGAAATAAAATAGCTCAGTACTGACTAACTGATCACTAAATTTGGAAAAAGCTAGAGTTTTAGAAGCACAAATCATTTTAATTATTTGTAGTGGGGATTATAGAGAACATTCATTTTGTTATGCTTCCCCAAACCTAATACACACTCAAGATTGATTTGAGTGGTAGCCGTGTTAGTCTGTATCCGCAAAAAGAACAAGGAGTACTTGTGGCACCTTAGAGACTAACAAATTTATTTGGGCATAAGCTTTTGTGGACTAAAACCCACTTCATCAGATGCATCGAGTGGAATATTTATACATACTGTGGCAAAATGCCAGCACTACTATGATGGGTCCCGCACTTTCTCTTCTTGTGGGGGGGTTTCAGGGTGCCATTTCTTGCCCCTGAACTGGGGTAACAGCTATCCTACTAGTATCCCAAGGAAGGGGAGTGGAGAGGGAGGGACCTGGGCCCACCCTCTACTCCGGGTCCCAGCCCAGGGGCCCTATGATAGCAGGTGAACCACTTGTACCAGTGATTCTTTCCCCTGGGCTACTTCCCTCTCCTGACCTTCAGCTTGTGGGGCTTCCTGCCTTCCCTCTGCACAAGCCAGGTGTCCCTTTACCTAGGATCTTGGTCGTCTTAGCCCGCTGCAGCACTTCTCAAAACTCTCCTCTGCTTTCCTCCGAACTGCTCTCTGCTCCACCACCAAACCACTCTGCTCCAACTCCTCCTCACTGTCCTGCTGCCTTCTGGCCATGCTGTATCACATATCCTCCCCCTCTGCTCAACACCATGGGGTTGGGCAACTTGGGACGAGAGGCAATGCTTTCGTGACAAGCCATCTGCATTGCCGTGTTGGCTTCCGGCCCTATGCTGTACTCGGAAATGAAAAGGTTGCAGAGATAGGAACCATCTAGTCACTCTTGCATTCTTCTCCTTGTTTCTGTGCATCCACTGGAGCGGGGCATGGTCTGTCACCAGGGTAAATCGCCGCCCCAGTAGGTAGTAACGGAGAGTTTCCATGGCCCATTTTATCGCCAGACATTCCTTTTCAACGACGGCGTACTTTTGTTCCCTGGGGAGGAGCTTCCGGCTGAGGTACAGGATCGGGTGTTCCTCCTCCCCTACCATCTGCGAAAGGACGGCTCCTAGCCCTACCTCCGAGGCATCAGTTTGTAGAACGAATTCTTTCTTGAAGTCTGGGGCTATGAGTACAGGATGGCAGCAAAGGGCTGTCCTTAAATCTGTGAATGCCCCTTCTGCTGCATCAGACCACTTTACTATCTCGGGGCCCTGAACCTTTATCAGCTCAGTCAATGGCCCTGCTCTTGTGGCAAAATGAGGGATGAATCTCCGATAGTACCCTACTAACCCGAGAAATGCTCTGACCTGCTTTTTACGGATTGGCCGAGGCCAATCTTGTATTGCCTCCACTTTGTTCCATTGGGGTTTTACCAAACCTCTCCATACTACATACCCACGGTATCTGGCTTCAGCTAGTCCTATCACGCACTTGAGAGGGTTGGCAGTGAGGCCAGCCTTCCTCAGGGTGTCTAGTACCACTTCTACTTTTACTAGGTGCGTTTCCCAGTCAGGGCTATGGATGACTATCGTCTAAACAGGCGGCGGCATACCTGGCATGGGGTCGCAGCAATTTATCCATAAGTCGTTGGAATGTTGCTGGGGCCCCATGGAGTCCGAAAGGGAGGACATCAGGTGTAGAGAAAGCTGTCTTCTCCTTGGCGTTCTTGGCCAGGGGAATTTGTCAATATCCTTTAGTCAGGTCCAGAGTGGTTAGGTATCGGGCCTTGCCTAACTGATCAACTAGCTCGTCGACACGTGGTATTGGATAGGCATCGAATTGTGATACTGCATTCAACTTCCGGAAGTCTTACAAAACCTCCAGGTGCCGTCAGGCTTGGGTACTAAGACGATAGGACTGGACCACTGGCTGTGGGATTCTTCAATAATCCCAAGTTCCAACATCTTCTTCACTTCTGTCCTAATTTCCTCTCTTTTAGCTTCCGGTATGGTCTTATTGTCACCCTTATTCCGGGCCTGGTGACGATATGATGTTGGACCAGTGTCGTACGGCCCGGCTGTGTACAGAACACATCTTGGTTCCATTGCATCATATCAATGACTCTGTTCGTTGTTCTGGGGCTAACTCAGGGGATATCCTCACCTGCCCGTCGGTCGTCCGTCTGGGGTGGAGCTCTCCGAATGACCAGGCACGTCTCTCGGTCACGCCAGGGCTTCAGCAAGTTTACATGGTAGATCTGCTCTGGTCTTCGGTGGTCTGGTTGTCTGAACTTATAGTCCACTTCCCCAATGGCTTCCACTATCTCATACGGCCCATGCCAGCTGGCTAGGAGTTTGCTTTCTGCTGTCGGCACTAGCACCATCACCCGTTCTCCTGGCTGAAATTTCCGTACTTTCGCCTGGTGGTTGTAATATGTCCGCTGGGTCTCTTGTGCTTTTTCCAAATGTTCCCGTACTATAGGGGTTACTCGAGCTATTCGCTCTCTCATCTGTGTCATGTGCTCAATGACATTCTTTCCTGGGTTGGATTGTTCTTCCCAGTCCTCCTTGGCGATGTCTAATATTCCGCGTGGGTGGCATCCGTATAGTAGCTCAAAGGGAGAGAAACCGGTGGACGCCTGGGGGACTTCCCGTATTGCAAACATTAGGTATGGTAGAAGGGTATCCGAGTCTTTTCCGTCCTGTGCTACCACCTTCCGGATCATACCTTTAAGGGTGCGGTTAAACCGCTCGACCAGGCCGTCTGTTTGAGGATGGTAGACTGAGGTCCTTATGGCATGGATGCGGAGCAGGGTACATAAGTCCTTCATTAATTTCGACATGAAAGGGGTTCCTTGGTCAGTCAGGATCTCCTTAGGGATGCCCACTCTGGCAAAAACCTGGAGTAGTTCTTTTGCTATTGTCTTGGATGTGGGGTTTCTTAAAGGAATGGCTTCTGGATACCGTGTGGCATAGTCAAGGATGACTAGTACGTTTCGGTGACCCCGTGCTGATCTTTCCAGCGGGCCCACAAAGTCCATGGCTATCCTTTCGAACGGGACTTCAATAATAGGCAAAGGTACTAATGGGGCCCGCAAGTGAGGTCGAGGGCTATGCAACTGGCATTCTGGGCAGGAGGCACAATAGCGTTGGACCTCCGCACGTATTCCTGGCCAATAAAACCTTCTTAGGACTCTATCCAGTGTCTTGTCTATTCCTAGCTGTCCCCCAAATAAATGACTGTGAGCTAGCTCTAGTACTGCCCTTGTGTGTTTCCGTGGGACTAAGAGCTGCTCTACTTCTTCCCCTCGGATCTGCACTATTCGGTACAACAGATCACGTTTGATCACATAATACGGCCCTGGGCCTTTGGTCTTTCCTTCCACCGATACGCCATTTACTTCCACTACCTCCTCCCTCACATTCGCATATAGCGGGTCATTGGCTTGGTCCTGCCTGAAATTCTCACGGGCGGTACCGATCTGACCTAATTCCAGGGGGCCTATTTCTACTCCGCCCCTTGGGTTGCCCCTACTTGGGCTAGGAACTGACTCTGAGTCCTCACTGGCCTGAATTGTCTCCTGGCCTCCTGAACGGGTTCGCTTACCAACAAGGGAGGCTTTCTGGTTCTCTGCTAGAATCCTGGTCCCTAGCCTTTTATCTGCCCTCCTTTCCCGCCTAGACTTTCGGGGTTTCCTGGGGGATGAGAATAGCTCTGGGGCAAATTCAGCAAAAATTGGGGTGAAGCTATCTGTAGGTGCCTCCATTTCAGCCCAGGGGTTGCTACCCTCCCTTGGCTCTACTGGGGGGAGTAAGTTCTCAAACCCAGGGAAGTCCCTCCCAATTAAGACCGGGTAGGGGAGCCTAGGGACCACTGCTGCAGTTATCCTGGTAGTGTTCCCCTGGATCTCAATCCGTACTGGGATTGTGGGGTAGAAATTTACGGTGCCATGAACGCACGTTACCCCTGTGGTTTTGGCCCGGGTTAGTTGGTCTTGCCCCACCAACTTCCCCGAGACCAGCGTGACAGCACTCCCGGAATCTACTAATGCTGTGGTCACAATACCATTCATTTTTACTGACCTTGTATACCCATGTGGGGTTATTGCGACCCCTACCAGGCCAATTAGTCCACATTGTTCCCCAGGATCCCCCAGATTGCACTGCATAGGCTCTTCCCTGTTGGGGCATTGGGCTGCTATATGCCCCAATTCCCCACACTCATAACACCGACTCCTTATCCCGGTTGCCACCCTCTGCCTGGGGCTATTTGGTCGGCCCCCCCTGCCCTCTCTTCCCAACCCCCCAGGTCCCTTCTTGGACTCGGGCCATTCCTCAATGTCTTTCCTCCCAGTTATAGTTCTCCTGTAGTTCTCGGCAGTCCGGGACCTTGGGTTTGGGGCTGGCTTCCTGGATTGCCGTGTTTCACCCCCTGGGGTCTGGAACAGTTCACGGGCTGCTAGCTGTCTTTCCACAAGGGAGACCAACTCATCATAGGTGGAGGGGTCATTCTGGCCAACCCAAGCCCGGAGGCCTGGTGGTAGCCCCCTCATATACCGGTCCAGTACCAGGAGCTCCATCATGTTCTCAGAGCTGAGGGCCTCAGGGCGCAGCCATTTCCGGGTCAGGTGGATCAGGTCAAACAATTGTGATCTGGGTGTCTTGTCCTCTGTATACTGCCACTCATGGAACCTCTGGGCTCGCAATGCCCTAGTTACTCCGGATCTGGCCAGGATCTCTGCCTTCAGCTGGGGGTAATCTGCTGCAGTCTCTGCGGCCATATCGTAGTATACCTTCTGGGCCTCCCCACACAGGAACGGGGCAAGGATACCGGACCACTGGTCTCGGGGCCAGGCCTCCCGCAGGGCTGCTCTCTCAAAAGCCAGGAGGTATGCCTCCACATCATCCTCCCGTGTCATTTTCTGTAGGCAGTGTCTGGCCCGTATAGTCCGGGTCCCATCGCAGTTCTGGCTTCGCTCCATAAGGGCCTTCATCTGGTTCACCAGCTCCTGCAGCAGGGCTCGGTCCTGGGCAGCCTGACTCATCAACAGACGATTAGTCTCTTGCTGTACTCTAGTCCCCTCCTGTTGGGCGGCTGCTTGGACCCGGGTAGCCTCCTGCTGGGCCACGGTGGCTTGTATTAGTGCCTTGATTACGTCGTCCATTTTAAGGACTGGATTGTTTTGGCTAACCCTGGTTTAAGTCCCCAGCGCGGAGATCCCACCCCTGACACCACGTGTGGCAAATTGCTGGCACTACTATGATGGGTCCCACACTCTCTCTTCTTGTGGGGGGGTTTCAGGGTGCCATTTCTTGCCCCTGAACTGGGGTAACAGCTATCCTACTAGTATCCCAGGGAAGGGGAGTGGAGAGGGAGGGACCCGGGCCCGCACTCTACTCCGGGTCCCAGCCCAGGGGCCCTATGATAGCAGGTGAACCACTTGTACCAGTGATTCTTTCCCCTGGGCTACTTCCCTCTCCTGACCTTCAGCTTGTGGGGCTTCCTGCCTTCCCTCTGCACAAGCCAGGTGTCCCTTCACCTAGGATCTTGGTCTTCTTAGCCCACTGCAGCACTTCTCAAAACTCTCTTCCGCTTTCCTCCGAACTGCTCTTTGTTCCACCAACCCACTCTGCTTCACTCCTCCAAACTGCTCTTTGTTCCACCACCAACCCACTCTGCTTCACTCCTCCAAACTACTCTTTGCTCCACCACCAATCCACTCTGCTCCAACTCCTCCTCACTCTCCTGCTGCCTTCTGGCCATGCTGTATCACAATACATACACACGTTAGTCTCTAAGGTGCCACAAGTACTCAAGAGTGAGAGACTAACAAAACTGAATTGCTCCATATTAGCAAGGATGCACACTGGTATATCCCAGGGCCCTCAACTGCAGACATTTATAAACAATGGAGATACAGGAGTTAAGGATGTAAAGCATTTTTTAAATCACAAGTTTTTTTAAGAAAACAAAGAGATTAAGAGCATTCCCTTTGAGTGCTATAAAACCAAACAGCAGCAATCTAGAAAAAGAGAATCAGAATGAATCACAGAATATTAGGGTTGGAAGAGACCTCAGGAAGTCATCTAGTCCAATCCCCTGCTCAAAACAGGACCAACACCAACTAAATCATCTCAGCCAGGGCTTTGTCAAGCTGGGCCTTAAAAACCTCCAAGGATGGAGATTCCACCACTTCCCTAGGGAACCATTCCGGTGCTTCACCACCCTCCTAGTGAAATAGTTTTTCTTAATATCCAATCTAGACCTCCCCCACTGCAACTTGAGACCACTGCTCATTGATCTGTCATCTGCTGCCACTGAGAATGGCTCCATCCTCTTTGGAACCCCCTTCAGGTAGTTGAAGGCTGCTATCAAATCACCCCTCACTCGACTTTTCTGCAGATTAAATAACCCCAGTTCCCTCAGCTTCTCCTCTTAAATCATGTGTCCCAACGCCCTTATCATTTTTGTTGCCCTCCGCTGGACTCTCTCCAATTTGTTCATATCCCTTCTGTAAGGGGGGGGGGGGGGGAAACCAAAACTGGATGCTGTACTCCAGGTGTGGCCTCACCAGTGCCGAATATAGGGGAATAATCACTTCCCTTGATCTGCTGGCAATGCTCCTACAAATACAGCTCAATAAGCTGTTGGCCTTCTTGGCAACAAGGGCACACTCCTGACTCATATCCAGCTTCTTGTCCACTGTAATCTCCAGGTTCTTTTCTGCAAAACTGCTGCTTAGCCAGTCGGTCCCTAGCCTGTAGCAGTGCATGGGATTCTTCCTTTCTAAGTGCAGGATTCTGCATCCTATGATTCTATGAGTTCACTGGCTAATGGCTAAAGACTGCTTACTATCGAATGGATATGATTTTATTTTTATGGTTAAGTAAATATTAGTATGATGTAATGTGAGCAACCGCTATTATTCTCAGTGTCCGTCCCTAAAAAATTGTAAGAGCATACTTATTACTGTATCAAGAATTGAACACAGATGCTTTCAGTCTTTGAAGACAGTCTCATTTTCAGATGTTAATGTACACCTATTTCCAAACAAAACTGGTGTGCAAGAAATACCTCTTTAAAAATTAGAATTAATATTAAAAATCTTGTTTTTTCTTGACTGCATTACCACCAAAGGGAACTAAGGGTGCACGAGTGTGGATCTAATTTACTTTGCATCTTTCATACTACAGGTTTACTTTGAAGTTTCACAATTGAACTACTCTAGTCAGTTTCACTACTACTTCTCTTCCACAATGCTGCTGTGGTCTAGGCTTGCAATGCTTCCCCCCTCCAGCACATTTCATTTAGAGTTTAACATCTGACATCTCAATTGTATGAATGAAAGCCCTACATACTTTAAGTGTGTTTCCTGCTCCTTGGAAAATTTTTATTATATATATATATCAAAGCAAGTCAACTTCATGATTTAATGTATTTTTAATGTGAACCTTGGTATTGTGATGCACAGTTTAAGAAACATAGGAAAAAAAGGGTGTTTAGGAGCACAGTCCAGCAAACTATAAAATGTACAGCCTTGATAACTTTTTATATCAGAGAAAAGGCAAAAAGATATTTTAGAGAGAAAACATTGCTAGACTTCCTTCATTTTAGTGAACTTCCATATTACATATATTACATGGATAATAGGAAAAAAAAAAAGAAAAAAAAAAGAGCTATTCGTTCATTATGAGATCAGAAACTCAAAAGACTTTGACTTTGACTCATAGACTTCCATGATTTTTCCAGGGACTGAGATGAGACTGACTGGCCTGTAGTTGCCCGGATCTTCCTTCTTCCCTTTTTTAATGTAGTGCCTATCTTTAAAAAAGGGAAGAAGGAAGATCTGGGGAACTACAGGCCAGTCAGTCTCACCTCAGTCCCTGGAAAAATCATGGAACAGGTCCTCAAGGAATCAATTCTGAACCACTTAAAGGAGGGGAAAGTGATCAGGAACAGTCAGCATGGATTCACCAAGGGCAAGTCATGCCTGACTAACCTAACTGCCTTCTATGATGAGATAACTGGCTCTGTGGATGAGGGGAAAGCAGTGGATGTGCTGTTTCTTGACTTTAGCAAAGCTTTTGATACAGTCTCCCACAGTGTTCTTGCCAGCAAGTTAAAGAAGCATGGGCTGGATGAATGGACGGTAAGGTGGATAGAAAACTGGCTGGATGGTCGTGCTCAACGGGTAGTGATCAATGGCTCCATGTCTAGTTGGCAGCCGGTATCAAGTGGAGTGCCCCAAGGGTCAGTGCTGGGGCCGGTTTTGTTCAATATCTTCATCAACGATCTGGAGGATGGTGTGGACTGCACCCTTAGCAAGTTTGCAGATGACACTAAACTGGGAGGAGTGGTTGATACGCTGGAGGGTAGGGACAGGATACAGAGGGCCCTAGACAAATTAGAGGATTGGGCCAAAAGAAATCTGATGAGGTTCAACAAGGACAAGTGCAGAGTCCTGCACTTAGGACGCAAGAATCCCATGCACTGCTACAGACTAGGGACCGAATGGCTGGGCAGCAGTTCTGCAGAAAAGGACCTAGGGGTTACAGTGGACGAAAAGCTGAATATGAGTCAACAGTGTGCCCTTGTTGCCAAGAAGGCTAACGGCATTTCGGGCTGTATAAGTAGGGACATTTCCAGCAGATCGAGGGACATGATTATTCCCCTCTATTCGGCACTGGTGAGGCCTCATTTGGAGTAGTGTGTCCAGTTTTGGGCCCCACACTACAAGAAGGATGTGGATAAATTGGAAAGAGTCCAGCGGAGGGCAACAAAAATGATTAGGGGGCTGGAGCACATGACTTATGAGGAGAGACTGAGGGAACTGGGATTGTTTAGCCTGCAGAAGAGAAGAATGAGGGGGGATTTGATAGCTGCTTTCAACTAGCCTAAAAGGGGGTTCCAAAGAGGATGGATCTAGACTGTTCTCAGTGGTAGAAGATGACAGAACAAGGAGTAATGGTCTCAAGTTGCAGAGGGAGAAGTTTAGGTTGGATATTAGGAAAAACTTTTTCACTAGTAGGGTGGTGAATCACTGGAATGGGTTACCTAGGGAGGTGGTGGAATCTCCTTCCTTAGAGGTTTTTAAGGTCAGGCTTGACAAAGCCCTGGCTGGGATGATCTAGCTGGGGTTGGTCCTGCTTTGAGCAGGGGGTTGGACTAGATGACCTCCTGAGGTCCCTTCCACCCTGAGATTCTATGAAAGACTTGTTCTGAGGTTCAGTTTTAAAGTACAGATTATGAGGTTTCAGCTACCACCAAGAGAACGTCTATAAAATCAAACTACCTCTATGGAAACAAACTCTCAGATTTCCTGACAAAGATATTCCAGGTTCCCGACAGTATGCTCTGAAAGGTCATTTTCAGTACACTGTTTTTCTAACACTATTACAAATTTTGGGGTGAGCCCAAGCTTTATTGCAGCTCTATGTGAAATGTAGCACCTCAGCATATTTCCCCACAGGAACAGCAGTAGCAGAAACTGATTTTAAACAGCATTTTTCCCCCAGAGCGGTGATTTTCTCAAAGCACATTTGATCTTCTAAGTAGAATATTACAAACATCTGATTGATATTTGTACTTGAGAAGTTTGTGGAAAAAGGGGATTAGTGTTCAGTTTTTTGTTATTTTTTTTTAAATCTACAAAAACTAAAAATGGAAGAGAAACTTAGATGAGTCACAAGTTAACTTTGTTTGCAAACTCACAATTAACCTCATCACAAGACCATCACACCCGCCTGACTCCACTTCCTTTTGAAAATAAGGAAGCAGCAGCAGCAGGTCTTCTAATATATGGGCTTGTCTACACTTACTGTACACTACAGTGATTGATCCACTGGGGATCGCTCTCCCATCGACTCGGATACTCCACTGAAGGAGAAGCACAAGGTAAGTCAACGGGAGAGTTTCTCCAGTCAACCCAGCGCAGTGTAGACACCACTATAAGTCGACCTAAGATACAGCAACTCCAGCTATGTTATTCACGTAGCTGGCGTTGTGTAACTTAGGTCGACTTAACCCCATAGTGTTTTTCTGTGAGAAAACTGCGAACACCACAGATCCACCTCTGCATGTAAGGGTGGCTACAGGACACAGGGAGAAGATAGATACCCTAAATAAAAGTGAATTATAAAATAAACTCAAATGACCTTTAGAGTAAAGAAACATCTGTGAGTAGATACACTTTGGAAAAGAAGGGCATCAACCATACTGGATTTGCTTTTGAGGGATCTAGTACTAGTCCTTTTTCCATTGGGAGCCAGTGAGAAGCACTGGAACTGCCAAACCAAAGACCAGATGTCATGATAGATGGAACTTTCCTTTCTCAATCTAGCATGTAGCTATCGTACTTGTGGCCCCCATCTCTGTAGTAACTAAGCACCTCAATCTTTCAGTGCATTATCCTACATGCACCTACGCCTGTGAGATAGGAGAGTGTGCGCTATTATCCCATTGGACAGATTAGGAATGGAGGCACAGAGAAACGGAGGGTATGACTACACTGTAGTTGGGAGCATGCCTCCAGACATGATAGACAGACTTGCGCTAGCTGAGCTAGTGTGCTAAAAATAGTGCAGTGGATATTACGGCATGGGCAATAGCTCAGGCTAGCAACCTAAGTCCAAGTGCACACACCCCACCAACTGAGCTCAGGTAGCTAGCTCAAGCCGCCACCTGTGCTCCACCGCCCACACTGCTATTTTTAGTGAGCTAGCTGGAGCAGAGCTAGTGGAAGTCTGACTACCTGGGTTGGGGGCACACACACAGGCATTCTTAGATCACCCAAGTCACAGGCCCTTGGACCATATTTCCTCATACAACAAGGGGGTCCTCTAAGAATTTCCTCCTCAGGGGGAAGACAATTGTTTTCCATTTGGAGACAGGGACCAGCACTGGCACTGACAAACCAAACTACCTTGTCTCTCTACCTTTCAGTTGACAATTATTCTGGGTCATTGCCCATCTCTAACGCAAAGGGTCACTGTAGGTACCAACAAGATTTCCCTAGTATGGGATTTAAAATGAGGAGGGTATTTCACAATGTTATATTCTCAAATAGCTCTGTCTGCCCTGGAGGAGTACTGAAATGATACTGCTCTGACTGCACCAGAGCTGCCTTCTCCTGGTTAGTGGTTAGACAGAAGTCCTGCTGCTGTGCATGAGTTCTTTGCTTCCTTTGTAGCCCAACTTACTGAAAGGCCACATTTAATAATGAGCCAGGTTGAGAACACAGTTCTCTCGCTGAAGAGCACTTTTCCACTTGCAGAATTTGACCTGTAGTTTCCTATTTCATGACAACCTTGCAACAGCAATTCACAATAGTCTGAACTCAAAGACATAGGGCCCTAATTCTCCCTGCAGAGTTTAAAGAGCAGGGCTTCACTACCACTTTTAGTTAGCTCTGAATGGATATAATGCATATACAGCATGAAGCAATAGTGAAAGTCATGGACTTTTTCAAGTAAAGATCAATGATCCCAGAGCAACTGCTAGAACTATTAAGCTGCATCATATGAAAAAGCCTATATAATCTTAGAATTGTATAGTTTCTAAAAATAGGATCCTGCCACTCAGATGAAAGTTTTTCCATAGCATGTTTTAAGAGATTTCTACACAAAAGCAGCCTTAAACATTCCTTTATCACTTAAGGAAAGAGTCAACATTATGGACTTCTTAGCCATTTAAACAAGAATTCTTCTGTCACCTGATTAGCTGTAGTTTCAATTCTAAACAATTTTATGAAAGCCAGCATGAGCTGTCATTTCCTTCCCCAGAGTCAGGAATGTTGAATGACAACTGTTCAAAATACTCCTCTGATTATAGTATCTAATGCAGCCCTTGGAAACACAGTGGAACAGGCCTACAGACTTTACTCTGATGTCAAACATTTACAGTGAAGTTGAATGAAAGTGTCCTACCATTTCAATGCACTGAAGCAGTGTGCATTTTGCAATTCCATTTATAGGGAGCTTACACTTATGGCCTGCCTAGACTAGTCATTTCAAATGGACTGTTGCCATCTCCAGATTATTGTATTTGTAATAGACACTGGACTAGAGAGTGAAGCTTAGAGACAAGTTACTTCATTGTAAAAAGGATCTCCACCACCCTACAAAGCACGTTGTCAAAGTAACTGGCAGCCAAATTCGTTCCTTCCTTTGCCCGAATTTCAGGAATCCACACACACATTATATGGGTCCTTCTCGCTACCCACCAGGCTTACACCCACCAACAACTAAGACCGGAGAGCAGACAAGCAAGTCAGCCAAAATGAAGGCAAGGAGCGCTAAGATTCCCGTTTCAAGCTGCGAGCGGGCTGTTTTGAGAAGCAGCAGCGACAGGGCGATGCTAACGGGGCAGCCCCTCGCGAAAGATTACTAGCGCTGCGGAGATCCTGCGACACCACGGCTGGCGCCATGACGACTTCGGTACAGCTCCGCTTAGAGGCCCGGCCGACAGCCCCACGCCGGAGCCGGCTGTCCCGGAGCGGCCAGCCCCGCCAGCCGGGGGCCTGTCGCCAAGGGCCAAGCACGAAGGGAGGAGGCGGCGGCGGCGGCGGCCCGGCCCGACCCCCGCTGTCAGTCGCTCGTCGGGGGAAGGGCCGGCCCCACGACCCGGCGATTTGGGACAGGAAGCGAAGCAGGGTGACTGCAACGACCCCGTGCGGCGAGTGCCGGGCGCAGGCAGCAGGAGCCCCTAGGCCTGTGGCTCGCGGGTCACCTCAGGCAGGCCCGTCGGGGGCCGCGGCGGGAGCCAGCGCGAGCGGGCAGGGAGAGCTGCTGGCGCCCCGCGTGGGGGAGGGGAGTGAACAGACCCACCCAGGGGCGCTCACCCGCCCGCAGGAGACAAAAAGTCCGCGTCATCCTCCTCCGCGGCCCCGAACATGCCGACTCAGGACGGTCGCTCGGTGGCCCGCTTGCACTCGGAAGCCAAGCCAAAACCACTCCAGCGTGTGTCGCAAAATCGTCGCCCGGCAGCACCTAAGGACTCGCTTGCTTTCCAGCTGGGCTTGGGGGCGGGCCTTTGCCACACTGACCAATAGCGCCCATCCCGTCCCGGAAGCGGATCGCGTTGCCCAATGGAGCGACGTCTCGCCTTCCAGGCTCCGAGGACACGTCCGAGGGGGTGGGGTCTGCAGCCCTTGAGTGGTCCCGGGGCGGTGGATGTGTCTCGTGCCGGTGGCCGGTCCGGAGCGGTGAGTGGCGCGGAACCGGCTTGTCCCCGCCATGGGGGCCGGTCCCTGCTCGCGTCTCCTAGCCGGGCCGGACCCCAGCCCACGCGCCCTGGGCCGGCGGCGGAGCCCGGACGCCTGGGTTCTGTTCCCAGCGCTGCCACCGGCTCGCCCGGGCCCTTCCTCGCTGCCGCTCCCCCTCCGTGCGGCGGGGACTTGGACGGCTGAGGGATGCGGCTGAGCCCGTTAGCGGGAGATGGCTCGGATCCTGGGGGACACGTGCCCGCCGGGCGAGGCCTGGGTCACTGACGGGGGGAGCGGAAGCTCGCGGTTCCACGATGCCCCTCGAGAGCAGATGTGGAGCACGGCAGCTGCTTAACTTTGCATACCAGCCCTGGGCAGCAGTTTAGGACAGGAAGTAAAAGTGCAGAGTAACCGAAGAGAATGACACTGTAGAGGGTGTTTAGGGAGGCAGATTGTACATGCTCAGTTGGAGTTTGGCCAGGAACCCAGAAATGTCACAGGTGATTAAGCCCTGGGTCTCGCATTCCAGCCAAAATGACCCCTCTTATAAAACAGTGCTCACTGGACCCACACAAGGGCATTGGTCATTATAGACTCAGGGAGAGGTACCCCAGTTCAGCACCAGCACCATTTTCAGCAGCACTGCACGCTTTCATTGAGGATTTTGTATCTGCATATTGACTGTCCCAGTCCTGCTTAGCTTATGAATTCTTTCATGATCACAGCACAAGATGTAGTAGCATGGCTATAGGGTTTTTGCGTAAAGTGCCTTGCACTTGAATTCTGAGGATACAACACTTAAATTGTTGCTGATTTGAACCTGACTATTGGCAGATGTAATAGTATTTGCATTTCAAGCTTTGCCACTGATACTTGGTTAGCATTTCTCAATGCAACCCCTCTGTGAACAAAGCTGTAGGGACCGTGTGTTGAGGGGAGAAAGTCATTAAAGTAATTTAAAACAAAATTTTAACTCCGGCCTGGCTTCTATTCTGGGCCATGAGTGCCATTACCTCCCACTTCCTGCTGAGTTGTCTGTCCTTTAACCCTCTATGGAACAATGCCTGATCAGAACCCCAAACTGAAGGAATCTGGTATGATTCTGAGACTTGAGGTGCTCCAGGTTCATATGTGGCTTACACTGTGCACAAACGAATAGGAGTTAGGTAGCAGTGATGCACCAGGTCCTGACCCAGGGGCACATCCCTGAACTCATTAAGTTGTGGTGAGGTGAGTGGGTAGGAGGAGGATGCTGGTTGGTAAGTCTATGGAGTTAGTCTGGTGTGGATGGGAAGGCTAAGCAGATCTGTTCTGTTTACTCCACTAACACAAGAACATTGATTTAGAAGGGGAGAGCTAGAACTGCCCATGAGAAAATCTCCACATGCCATTTTTAACATACCCTCACTATTTCAGTGATAGAGGTGCAAGTGCAATAGGAGGGTCAGGCACCAACAACTTGTCAAGACTTCATTGTTTAGCACAATACTGCTTTTGCCAAGCATGGGGCATTACAGCTTTGCTTATGGATCTGAGCAGTGGCCATGTAAATCTAAATTTGCTGCGTTGTCGGAGGGATAATAAAAGATGTAGACAGTCTTCCATGCTCTGGACTTGGTTTGGCTTCTGAGAAGTGGCCTGGAGTGCAGGAAGTGTTGTGCAATACACAACTCTGTGATGAAGTTTTGCAAAAGTAAATATTTCAAAGAAAATGAAACACAAAATTGCTATTTTTCCCACCCGGTTCATGGCCAATACTTGGAAAAGTTTACTGATGCTGAAAAGATTTGTACTGGCCCTGCCAGCAAGGAAGTTGTTGCAAGACTTTTCGTGATGATTTTAGCAGATGCCGCCTCAGAAAAGAATGCTTTTATACCCTTGGAAAGTAGAGATTCTTGTCTGCATTTAAGTGGCTGTTGTTTTGGCTCTTTGCTGTAGCAGACCAGAGCTTAGGTGACATTGAAATTGCAATGGAACTGAAGTATGAAGGAAAGAAAAATAATAAGAAAAATTAGAATAGTGTGAGTCTAAGGTCTGATAACTTGTAAGTTGCTGGACTTAACGTAAAATGCTTTATACTAGTAGTTCTAGTTCAGAGGTGGGCAAACTATGGCCCGTGGGCCACATCCGGCCCGTGAAACTGCCCTACCTGGCCCCTGAGCTCCCAGCTGGGGAGGCTAGCCCCCGGCCTCTCCTCTGCTGTTGCCTGTTCCCCATCCCTCGCAGCCTCAGTGCGCCGCGCCACCAGCGCTCTGGGCCACCGCTCCGGCCGGGCAGCGCAGGCTGCGAGCTCCTGCTGGCTCTGAGCAGCATGGTGGGGGATGGGGGGGGGGAATAAGGGACAGGGGGTCCCAGGGAGCAGGGGGTGGTTGGATGGGGTGGAGGTTTGGGGGGGGGCAGTCAGGGATGGGGAACAGGGGGAGTTGGGTAGTGTGGGAGTCCTGGGGGGGGGGACTGTCTGGGGGTGGGGGGGAGCGGGGCAGTCAGGGGACAGGGAGCAGGGGGGGTAGGATAGGGGTGGAATCCTGGGAGGCGGTTAGGGGCGGGAGTCCCAGGGCAGGGCAGTCAGGGGACAAGGAGCGGGGGGGGGTTGGATGGGTTGGGGGTCCTGAGGGGCAGTGAGAAGTGGGAGGGGGCAGATAGGGGGCGGGGGCCAGGCTGTTTCGGGAGGCACTTCTCTACCGAGCCCTCCATAATTTCGCAATGCCGATGTGGCCCTTGGGCCAAAAAGTTTTCCCACCCCTGTTCTAGTTTATGATCGATCAGATCATAGAATCCTAGAACTGGAAGGGAACTTGAGAGGTCATCTAATCCAGTCTCCTGCACTCAAGGCAGGACTAAGTATTATCTAGACCAGGCCTGCACAACTCGTAAAGTGGCGAGGGCCATATTACTCCAAAGAAAACAGCTGAGGGCCAAAAACCACCGGCCCCGTGGAAACACCCCCACCGATTCGCTGCTGGCGCGCCCCCCCCCCCCCCCAAGTATAAAGCCTCATTCAAAGACCCAGGGGTCACTCTATTACTGCACACAGCAGTCAATCAATGCCGTTGTAGATAAATCGCTGCATTATGCATTTTTGTATAACTTTTTCCCCACACAGACCCCCACTGCCCAGCGCCACCCCCAGAGACCCACTCCCCCCGCCCTGCCTGCCCCCCCACCACTGCCCGCCCGCTCGGCTCACCATCCCCCCACCCCCTCCGCTCACCTCTTCGTCCCCTCCACCACTGCCCGCCCGCTTGGCTTGCCATCCCCCACTCCACCCTCTGCTCGCTTCCTCGGCCCCTCCACCACTGCCCGCCCGCTCGGCTTGCAGGGGAGGGGGAATGGCAAGATTTAGCTCCGCTCACCCCGGGCTGGTGGCAGCGGAGGCTGCAGCTCCCCATGGCGAGCCAGTCCCAGTGCCTGGAGGATGCGCCTGGCCGCTGGCCCCCTGGGGAGCCGAGCTAGCCCGAGCTCTACAGCGAGCTCCAGCGGCTTGCACTGGAAGAGCTGGCGGCGGGCGGCCAGGCTGCTTTCCGCGCTTTCTGAAGCCCGAGATCCAGGCCGTCCTCCAAGTGGCAGCGCCGCCTGCCACGGCTGAGGAAGGGGGAGGCCGAGCCCTCACTCAGCGCCTCGCTGGACTGCTCCTCGCTCACCTGCTTCCCCGAGCAGTCAGACGTGGAGCCGCCCGTGCTGGAGTTGGGCTGGCCGGCCTTCTCCAGCGGCTCGTACCACAGCCTCACCTGCGTGGAGGTGCTTTTCCAGCCCAGCTTCGGCGAGACCATCTATAGCTGCAAGGAGGCGGTGTGCAAGCAGATCCGCTCGGCCAGGGAGGTGATCGCTCTGGTTATGGGCCGCACAGTGAGCCCACCTGCTCATCCCTCGCAGGCCGCACAGTGAGCACACGCGGGCCACATGTTGTGCAGGCCTGATCTAGACCATCCCTGACAGGTGTTTGTCCAACCTGCTCTTAAAAATTCCCAATGATGGAGATTCCACAACCTTCCTAAGCAATTTATTCCAGTGCTTAACCACTCTGACAGGAAGTTTTTCCTAATGTCCAACCTAAACCGCTCTTGCTGCAATTTAAGCCCATTGCTTTTTGTCCTATCCTCAGAGGTTAAGAACAACAATTTTTCTCCCTCCTTATTGTAACAACCTTTTATGTTCTTGAAAACTGTTATGTCCCCCCTCAGTCGTCTCTTCTCCAAATGAAACAAACCCCATTTTTTCAATCTTCCCTCATTGGTCATGTTTTCTAAACCTTTAATCATTTTTGTTGCTCTTCTCTGGACTTTCTCCAATTTGTCCACGTCTTTCCTGAAATGTGGCGCCCAGAACTGGACATAATACTCTAGTTGAGGCCTAATCAGCATGGAGTAGAGCAGAAGAATTACTTCTTATATCTTGCTTACAACACTCCTGCTAATACATTCCAAAATGATGTTTACTTTTTTTGCAACAGCATTACACTGTTGACTCATATTTAGCTTGTGATCAGCTATGACCCTGAGATCCCTTTCTGCCGTACTCCTTCCTAGGCAGTCATTTCCCATTTTGTATGTGTGCAACTGATTGTTCCTTCCTAAGTGGAGTACTTTGCATTTGTCCTTCTTGCATTTCATCCTATTTACTTCAGACCACTTCTCCAGTTTGTCCAGGTCATTTTGAAGTTTAATCCTGTCCTCCAAAGCACTTGCAATCCCTCCCAGCTTGGTATCATCCACCAACTTTGTAAGTGTACTCTCTGTGCCATTATCTAATACATTGATGAAGACATTAAACAGAACCCGACCCAGAACCGATCCCTGAGGGACCCCACTTGTTATGCCCTTCGAGCATGATAGGATACAGAGGGACCTAGACAAATTAGAGGATTGGGCCAAAAGAAATCTGATGAGGTTCAACAAGGACAAGTGCAGAGTCCTGCACTTAGGACGCAAGAATCCCATGCACTGCTAGAGACTAGGGACTGAATGGCTGGGCAGCAGTTCTGCAGAAAAGGACCTAGGGGTTACGGTGGACGAAAAGCTGAATATGAGTCAACAGCGTGCCCTTGTTGCCAAGAAGGCTAATGGCATTTTGGGTTGTATAAGTAGGGGCATTTCCAGCAGATCGAGGGACGTGATCATTCCCCTCTATTCGGCACTGGTGAGGCCTCATTTGGAGTACTGTGTCCAGTTTTGGGCCCCACACTACAAGAAGGATGTGGAAAAATTGGAAAGAGTCCAGCGGAGGGCAACAAAAATGATTAGGGGGCTGGAGCACATGACTTATTAGGAGAGGCTGAGGGAACTGGGATTGTTTAGCCTGCAGAAGAGAAGAATGAGGGGGGATTTGATAGCTGCTTTCAACTACCTGAAAGGGGGTTCCAAAGAGGATGGATCTAGACTGTTCTCAGTGGTAGAAGATGACAGAACAAGGAGTAATGGTCTCAAGTTGCAGAGGGAGAAGTTTAGGTTGGATATTAGGAAAACCTTTTTCACTAGTAGGGTGGTGAAGCACTGGAATGGGTTACCTAGGGAGGTGGTGGAATCTCCTTCCTTAGAGGTTTTTAAGGTCAGGCTTGACAAAGCCCTGGCTGGGATGATTTAGTTGGGGTTGGTCCTGCTTTGAGCAGGGGGTTGGACTAGATGACCTCCTGAGGTCCCTTCCAACCCTGAGATTCTATGATTCTATGACTGTGAACTACTTTCTGGGAACAATTTTCCAACCAGTTATGCACTCACCTTATAGTAGCTCCATCTAGGTTGTATTTCCCTACTTTGTTTATGAGAAGGTCATGTGTGACAGTATCAAAAGCCTTACTAAAGTCAAGATAGACCATATCTACCGCTTCCTCCCTATCCACAAGGCTTGTTACCCTGTCAAAGGAAGCTATCAGGTTGGTATGACACCATTTGTTCTTGACAAATCCATGCTGACTGTTATTTATCACCTTATTATCTTCTAGGTGTTTGCAAAATGATTGCTTAATCATTTGCTCTATTTTCCAGGTACAGAAGTTAAGCTAACTGGTCTGTAATTCCCCAGACTGTCCTTATTTCCCTTTTTATAGATGGGCACTGTATTTGCCCTTTTCCAGTCTTCTGGAACGTTTCCTGTCTTTCATGACTTTTCAAAGATAATCGCTAATAGCTCAGATATCTCCTCAGTCACCTCTTTGACTGTTCTAGGATGCATTTAATCAGGCCCTGGTGATTTGCAGACATCTAACTTGTCTAAGTAATTTTTGACTTGTTCTTTCCTTATTTTAGACTCCGATCCTACCTCATTTTCATTGGTATTCACTATGTTAGACATCCAATCTCCACCAATCTCCTTGGTGAAAACCGAAACAAAGAAGTCATTAAGCAACTCTGCCATTTCCACATTTTCTGTTATTGTTTTTCCTCCCTCATTGAGTAATGGACCTACTCTGTCCTTGGTCTTCCTCTTGTTTCTAATGTATTTGTAGAATGTTTTCTTGTTTCCTTTTATAGCCCTAGCTAGTTTGATCTCGTTTTGTGCCTTGGCTTTTGTAATTTTGTCCCTACATGTTGTTTGTTTATATTCATCCTTCGTAATCATCAAACGTGTGTGCCTGAATTGACACTGGATTAGAGTTTCTTTTTTTTAGTGATCCAGAACTAGAGATGAAGAAGATCCAGACAGTAGGCCAGTGTAATTGTAGCTTCCTGTGAGATTAGGGGCAGGGAGAAATGCTGAGTGGTAATCTGGTTTCCCTTGAGAATATTGCATTTGACTCTTTTACAGACAAATAAAGGCTGTATCTTCGCTGCAAACAAAACACATACCACAACCCCTAGCTCAGTGAAAATTCCTAGTGGAGATAAGGCAACAGGCAGATTTTATTTTGAAGGTCAACATTGTACCCCTGCACCCATCCCATCCAGCTACATTGAGGTAAAAACTAGTCCTGCCTCTGCTAGGATACTATATAGAGTTAGTAAAAACACATCTCTTTTACAGTGAAGCCTCTGAAGCTAAGTACCATTGACTTTCAGTGAAACTGAGACCATGTCTACGCTAGGAGCGTGCTTCTGGTATCCCTGTACTGGTGTACTATAATGGCAAAGAGCTGCTAGCATCTGCACCAACTCCCTGGGTGCTCTGGAGCTGGAGCACCCACGGGGAAAAATTGGTAGGTGCAGAGCACCCACCGGCAGCTCCCCTACCATGCCCCCTCCGTCCCAGCTCACCTCTGCTCCGCCTCCTCCCCTGAGCGCGCCACCGCCTCCTACTTCTGCCCCCTTCCCTCGCATGGCAAGTCTGGGAGGGAGGGGGAAAGAGGGGGAATGCAGCACACTCAGGGTAGGAGACGGGGCCAGGGTGGAGATTTGGGGAGGGGTCCAATAGGGGCAGGGAGGGGCGGAGTTTGGGTGGGGATGTTGGGGCAGGGGTGGAGTCGAGTTGGGGCGGGAGGTGCGTGGCTGCTAGTGTGAATGCAGCTTATACTGGCAAAATTGTGCATTTGTCAGTATAGTTTATTCCAATGGCTCCCCCACTCTCTCTTCCAAGCAAAAGTATGCTATATCAAAAAAGACACAGTTTTGCCAGTATAAGTGTGTCTACGCTAGGGGAACAGCGCTGTCAATCAGAAATCATACCTCTTTACAAGCCTAACTCCTTAGGCTCCGAAGTGACTTAGTCACTTTTGAAAATAGGATTTAGGCTTCTAAGTCACTTAGATGCTTTTGGAAATCTTACCCTCTCTATCCAGTTTCATTTGTACAGGAACTGCTCACTTAGCCCTGGGCTACACTAGAGGCGGGGGGGTCGATCTACGATACGCAACTTCAGCTACGTGAATAGCGTAGCTGAAGTCGGCGTATCGTAGATCGACTTACCTGGCCGTGAGGACGGCGGCGAGTCGATCGCTGCCGCTCCCACGTCGACTCCGCTTCTGCCTTTCACCGAGGTGGATTTCCGGAGTCGACAGGGAGCGCGTTCGGGGATCGATTAATCGCGTCTAAACGAGATGTGATAAATTGATCCCCGATAGATCGATTGCTACCCGCCGATCCGGCGGGTAGTGAAGACAAGCCCTTAACGTAGTTATGTTCCTGAAAAATGCTACTTTAAGCAAAATGATGTTAAGCGAATCCAGTTTCCCCATAAGAATTAATGTAAATAAGGGGGTTAGGTTCCAGGGAAATTTTTTTCACCAGACAAAAGACTATATAATATATGTATGGGAAATTTTTTTCACCAGAC
>JAVFKX010000358.1:0-25000 GCA_033296515.1 Macrochelys suwanniensis | reverse complement strand
CCCCCACCACTAGCTTTTCTGAACCCCAGTCCGTGATCCTCCCCAGCCGCCCCATGTGCCACATGCTGTCCATCTCCCCCATATTCCATGCCTCCTCACCTGCTCTCATTGGCAGGGTGCTGGGAGGAATGCAGCCTCTTCTCCCTATCTGCAGCTGTTTGCTCCCGCCTGGAAGGGGCTGCTCTCTGTTCTGGAGCCACAGCAGCCCCTGGTGGTTGAAATGCATAACTGCAGCACCTCTCCAGCAGAACATATTTTCTGTGGAGAAAAAAAAATTCTGCGCCTCTGTCCCCTGCAGAATCCCCCCAGGAGTAAAATAGGAAGATTAAGAACAATAAAACCACTGGCTGTTGTAGCCTCCTGATTATATTTTAGTCTCCTTTGGAATTCAGCTATTTGTGAGGGCCACGTGGTTTGGCTGCTTATTGGAAGCTCATGAAATGTTTCTCCTGTCAGGTTTGTGGCTGGAGCAACTTGTTAAGTGGGCGAGAAAGTAGATATGTTTCCCCAGGCCAGAGCGCAGACTTACAGTAATAAAAGGTATCTTGCAAGACAGTTCTGATTAGTGAAAGGAATTCCCTTAGAATCTTTCCATAGTGCTGACTTAAGCCTGTTCTTACTAGTAGACTCTATGGACACCTGGAAAACTGACATATGGCTTCACAGTTACCAAACAAGTGAAACCTGAACACTTGAGAGGGGAAGAAACTTGTAAACTTGTTCTTTAACATCTGTCTAATGCAGATCTCTGGGTAGGTGGGGCTCGTTAGCCTTGGAAGGCAGCCCACCTAGGAGAAGGAAAACTCTGATTTAAAACCTCCGCTGCCTTGTGACAATACCCACTCATGGGAAAGGCTAAGGGAGTCAACCCTGAAACCAAATCCGGTGTCGGAGTCCCAATGGCGGTCTGACATTGTCCTCAACATCATTCCGGCAACTCCTGCGACGCCACTGGTGCCAAGTTGTATCGACATTGTCTTTCCCTTGGATCCATCAGTTGCGTGGAGAGGGGGGTTGTCAGGGTTCCCTCCCCACTCTAAACTCTAGGGTAAAGACGTGGGGACCCGCATTCAGAGCCCCTAAACTTATTTTTACCAGCTTAGGTTAAACCCCCCCAAGGTACAAAATTCCCTGCACCCCAAGAAACGCTTCTCGCTGCCACCATCAAATGTCTAACAGGAATCCAGGAAAGGAATCACTTGAACTTCCCTCCCCCCCAAAATACCCCCTCAAGCCGTACACCCCCTTTCCTGGAGAAGCTTGAGAACAATCTCCCAACCAATTGGTTACACAGTGATCTAAAAACCCACCCCCTGGGTTTTAACACCATAGAAAACAGCTTCTTAAAAGAAGGATTTTATTAAAAATAAAGAAGGTAAAATCATCTCTGTAAAATCAGGATGGTCACTATTTTACAGGACACTATTTCCAAACTCAGAGAGATTTCCCCCTCTGGACAGAAAACCATGAATACCTCCCCCCCCTTGCCCTTTCTAACACAGGGGATACACCAAGCAAAAATAAACAGAAATCTATACGCTATGCTATCTAAACTTACTTCAGAAAAGGGAGGTTTGATTTTCTGTAGGTTCCTTCTGTCTTCCAAGATCACCCTCTCTCAGACAAAGACACACACTAAAACCTTCCCCCCTCCCAAAGTTTGAAAGTATCTTGTCCCCTTATTGGTCAGATGCCAGCCAGGTCAGGTGTCAGTCTGGCTACCTGCATTTCTTAACCCTTTACTGGAAAGAGGATTTTATAGCACTGCATCAGACCCTCTCCCCCTTCCCTTCATATTTATGACAGGGGTTCTGCTGCATGGGCAACAGCTGTTCCTCCATATCACCCTGCCCTGGCTTGCGCCCTGGAGAGGACACTCCAGCAAAACATTCCCCATGGGCACATATCCATCGTCTCTCGAGACTAACGGATGCCAACAACAAATGCAGATCTCTGTTAAAGATATTCAACTTCTCTTCTCAGCACCTTCAATTAAGGGTGAAGGGCCCAATTCTGTGGGTGGGTAGATCCCTTCTGCAGTATACCATACCTGTGTTCATGCAGAGGCACCTTCAGGACTGAGGCCAAGAGAACCCCCAGGCTGGTTAGCTTTTCTTCCGAGCAGACCTTGAGCAAAAGAGGAGAAGGAAGACAAGACTTGATATTCTGAAAGTAAAATCAAACAAAATCTTCCCCATCTCAGGCTTTCCTTATTCTGCATAAAGACCCCATCCCAAAAAGCGAAGTATCACACACCTTTACACCAATTCAATTCAGAGCTTGCCAGGAACCTGCTTACAGACCTGGAGTCGAGCTTCCCAGGTGACACTTCCCAGCAAGCTGCTCCATGCAGATGACTTTATCATCTGCTAGGGAGAAGCTCCCGGAAGCCACCTCAGCTGGTTTTTCAGCAGTTGGTAAGCAGAGCCAGTTTATGCTGCTTTTCTGTGAAAAATCAAACCTACTCCACCATTTCTTGCCTTGATCTTCATTTCTGGGAACTTTCCCAATTTCTCTCCTTTAATCCGCTGATGCTTCATTACCCTCTTGCTTAGCTGAAAGCCAGAATCTGCCTGTGCAGAGGATAATGGAAATAGTTATCCTAAAGGGATAAAGCTCTATTTTTTTACACTGCAGATTAATTGTAAAAGCCTTTAACTCATTGGTCCTGGGAACTGAGCTGCCCCACTTGGAAGTGAGTGTGGAACTGAGGATATAAGTGCACTTGAGTCAGGGAAAAAAACTCCATAATCCACCACCTTTTCTCTAGTATCAGAGGGGTAGCCGTGAGTCTGGGTCTGTAGAATCAACAGAGTCCTGTGGCACCGATGAAAGCTTATGCTCCAATACGTCTGTTAGTCTATAAGGTGCCACAGGACTCTTTGTCGCACCTTTTCTCTGTGCCTCCCTGTGAGTATCATTTTTTAATATGGCCATCACTACAGAAATGCTGGAGTCTTTTCTGTGTCCACCTCTTCCATTCATAATTACTTGGCTTTCCTCAGCTCTCACTGGCAATTGAATAACTTCTCTTTGCCAACTACAGCACTTGCTTATATGGAAAAATACTAGGAAATAATTTAATGTTTTTGTAGTTTTTTAGGCGCTGGAAACAAAGGAGACCTCGCTGCAGGACTTTTTAACCCCTTAAAGGTGTTAGTTGGAGAACTTTAGTCACTGTTCATAGAATATCAGGGTTGGAAGGGACCTTAGGAGGTCCTCTAGTCCAACCCCCTGCTCAAAGCAGGACCAATCCCCAATTTTTTTTCCCCCCAGATCCCTAAATGGCCCCCTCAAGGATTGAACTCACAACCCTGGGTTTAGCAGGCCAATGCTCAAACCACTGAGCTATCCCTCCCCCCATGTGATACCATTGGTGTGCCTGTGCTTCCCATAAAACACTCTTTCCTGAAATCCTTATCTGCTCATTGTGATAGTCCTCTAATGTAATGGCAACAGAGCATGGGACGTATAGATTAGGGGCCCAATTCCATAAAGTGCAGAGGGCCTTCCACTCCCATTGAAGTTGGTGGGAGTTGAGGGTACTCAGCACTTCATAGGATTAGGCCAAGGGAAGTTAAGAGTCAAAGAAATAACTTAAAGATCAGGACTTCCCAGCTGCAGTGTCCTCCTCCGTTCTTTGAAGGGAGATGTCTACCTCCATAACTCAGCCAGCTGTCCGTCTGGAGACGGAAAGCTGGAACAGAGCTTGCTCTGAATCATAGTTAAGAGCATTATCCCTTGACGTGAAAGGCCTGTTCACACTAAAGTTACAACTGTGACTTTCCTAGTTAGTTATAGGTGTAGCCACATCAATCAGTTAAAAGGTGTGTGACTCAATTTGTGTCCACATAGCATCTTTTCTGTTATTTCGACCCTGCCTGCACCTCACTACCTACCATGTGGTCTGTCTTGCATCAGTGCATTCTGGGAAAATCTTGTCAGTTGTCTCCTGATGGCTCAGCTGGGGATTGTTTGTGTGTCCTCTATTAATCGAGCGACCCCAGCTGCACGGTTAGTAGGCACAACTACTAGCAAAGTTTAAACGTTGTGTGGACAGAAACAGTGCTTAAAGCCATCCATGTGACTAGCCAATTACAGATTCAGTTAAAAATTGCAGAGTAGAGAGGGCTCAAGAGGAATTGTACTAAGGAAGCTTCACAGTATTGTCTAAACCTGCCTGCATGTTTGTGTTTGGGATAACTCTCTGTCCTTTACTGAAAGATATTAGCAAATGTAGAGAAGACTCAGAGCCAGTGTTCCCATCAGGTAAATAGTCTCACGCCTACTTTGTTGGCAGTAAGCAGATGGCTGTTTGTCAGGAGTTCAAGCCACTGTGCAGCGATGATAAGGACTATTGGTAGTGCTGCTCTCTGTTCTGGTGACGGTGAGATGCCACTCTTTTTATATTTGGTGAGCCCTCCCCTATTGCATATCAGAATAAGGGTGGGAATAGGACAGCGAGCTGCTGCACAGTACTTCCAGGGCTAGAGCAGCAAATCAGAGCGTTAATTGCACTTTATTACGCCAGTCTGATTTTCTTATTCTTTAATTCCGACTGAGCTTGCAGTTACTGGGTCAGAAAGATTTTACGGTGAGATTTTGTTGCTAGTTGTATTTAAAAACTTGACTCATGTACTATACCAGTATATTGATCTTCTTAAGCCAGTAGTAAATTGTAACTTTTCTTTAGAGCGTGGTCTATGGGTATGCAATTAGGCATTCCTGGCTAGCCCATGCTGGCTGATTCAGGACTCAGTCTAATGGGCTGTTTAATTTAATCCTAGGGTAATTCTGTATCACTGTGCACATGCAGAATTCATGTCCCCTGCAGAATTCCCCTCCTCCCCCTCACAGAAAATAGATTCTACCAGAAAGGTGCTGCCATTACACCTTTTGCCCACCAGGGGCTGCTGTGGTACCAGAACAGAGGGTAAACAGCCATGGGTAGGGAGGGGGCAGTGACTGCATTCTTCACAGCACCCTGCCTGCAGAGCCAGGTGAGGAGGCATGGATATGGGGGGTTGGACAGTGTGGAGCACATGGGGCTGCTGGGGAGTCACACAGACTGGAGTTCAGAAGGGCTAGTGGGGGGTGGGACAGACTGGGGTGGGGGCACAGGAGCTAGTGGGGTGATAGCATTGAGCAAGGGACTGAATGGGAATGGTGGTGCAGGGTCACACAGGGACAGGGGAAGGGGAGTGCAGGGATACACAGGGACAGGGGCAGATGTCTGACTGAATGGGAGAGGCTGTAGATCAGCCAGGGTCTGCATGGGGGATGCTCTCCAACTCCCTAACAATCCTTTTTCTCCCCTCCAAAAAAACCCGTTCCATACTTCTCCCAGCCACACCCAACAGTCCTCCGGGTTCACTCTCCGGCTGCTTCGGAGCAATTACTTCCCTCTCCTTCCACTCCTCCATTACCCCTGACTCTCCCAAGCCTTCTCACTGCTTATGAGGGGGGTGGAAAATACATTTCTTTATTGTAGTTTAAATGAATTATTATTCAAAGTTCTGTATTAATATGTGTAGGAAGGAATCTATTAAAACATTTCTTGGATCTTATTTTTTGTCTGATTTATTACAGACATACTTGCTGACCGGTATTTTGAAATAAATTACAATAATAATTGAAATTGGTGTGATTATATTGTGTTGTTTTGCTTAATAAAATATGCTGAATTTTAAAATATCGTGTGCAGAATTTTCCATTTTTTGGTGCAGAATTTCCCCAGGAGTGTTACTGTGTAAACGTTCGGGCTCAGGCTGCAGCTTGAGCTCTGGGATCCACTCTCCTCACTGGATCCTAGCGCCTGGGTTCCAGCCTGAGCCAGAATGTTTACAGTGCAATCAAACAGCCCCATAGCCGGAGCCCCTGAGTCAGCTGGCATGGGCCAACCCTGGATTTTTAATTGCAGTGTAGATATACCCTTAGGCGCTAAGCCAAGCGACTGTTTATGGTGACTTCTGGGTTCTGTACCTATCTTGGCAATATCTCCTAAAAGCTGGATTTTATGCAGTTTTTGTAGGAATATTCTTAACACAAATTTGGTAAGAACCTACAACGTGTTTTGTGTTCCTGCAGTGGAGTCTAGAAGACTGTTCTCTCGCAGTGTGAAAAGTCTATTAATATAACTTTGAGTTCCAGATTTAGTTTGCTCTCATTGCAAGAAAAATTAGTGCAGTCTGCAAATGAGGCTAGGATACAGTGAATTCAGATGTGAGAGGAGGAATGCCAGAAATTGGAGGGGATGATTTAGATGCTTTTAAGGTGAGAAGAAAGAATCTAAATATAGCATAAGGAAAGGTGGAAACAAATGTCTAGAAGGTAAAATTTAAAATATAAGCATTGGAGAAACTGAGAAATGTTTCTCGAACTTTAGGTTCTTGCAGGGATGTGAGGGGTAACAAGAAAGGTTTCTACAGGTGTGTTAGTAACAAGAAGGTCAGGGAAAATGTGGGACCCTTACTGAATGGGGGAGGCAACCTAGTGACAGATGATGTGGAAAAAGCTGAAGTACTCAGTGCTTTTTTTTGCCTTGGTCTTCACAGACTAGGTCAGCTCCCAGACTGCTGCACTGGGCAGCACAGAATGGGGAGGAGGTGAGCAGCCCTCAGTGGTAAAGAACAGGTTAAGGACTGTTTAGAAAAGCTGGACATGCACAAGTCTATGGGTCCAGATCTAATGCCTCCGAGGGTGCTAAGGGAATTGGTTGCTGTGATTGCAGAGCTATTAGCCATTATCTTTGAAAACTTGTGGTGACTGGGGGAGGTCACGGATGACTGGAAAAAGGCAAATATGGCGCCCATCATTAAAAAGGGGAAGAAGGAGAACCCGGGGAACTACGGACCAGTCAGCCTCACCTCAGTCCCTGGCAAAATCTTGAAGCAGGTCCTCAAGGAATCCATTTTGAAGCACTTGGAGGAGAGGGAGGTGATCAGGAATAGTCAACACGGATTTACCAAAGGCAAGTCGTGCCTGACCAACCTGCTTGCCTTCTATGATGAAATAACTGACTCTGTGGATATGGGGAAAGCGGTGGACATGTTATTCCTGGACTTTAGCAAAGCTCTTGTTACGGTCTCCCACAGTATTCTTGCAGCAAGTTAAAGAATTATGGACTGGATGAATGGACTATAAGGTAGACAGAAAGCTGGCTAGATTGTCGGGTTCAACGGGTAACGATCAATAGCTCAATGTCTAGTTGGCAGCCGGTATCAAGCGGAGTGCCCCAGGGGTTGGTCATGGGGTCGGTTTTGTTCAATATCTTATTAATGCGCCCTCAGCAATTTCACAGATTACACTAAACTGGTGGGAGAGGTAGATATGCTGCAGGGTAGGGATAGGGTCCAGAGTGATCTAGACAAACTGGAGGATTGGGCCAAAAGAAATCTGATGAGATTCACCAAGGAGAAGGGCAGAGTCCTGCACTTAGAATGGAAAAAGCCCATGCACTGCTACAGGCTGGGAACAGACTGGCTAGGCAGCAGTTCTGCAGAAAAGGACTTGGGGATTACAGTGGATGAGAAGCTGGATATGAGTCAGCAGTGTGCCCTTGTTGCCAAGAAGGCTAACGGTCTATTGGGCTGTATTAGTAGGAGCATTGCCAGCAGATCAAGGGAAGTGATTATTCCCCTCTATTCGGCATTGGTGAGGCCACATCTTGAGTATTGCATCCAGTTTTGGGGCCCCCACTACAGAAAGGATGTGGACAAATTGAAGAGAGTCCAGCAAAAGGCAGCAAAAATGACTAGGGGGCTGGGACACATGATTTATGAGAAGAGACTGAGGGAACTGGGCTTGTTTAGTCTGCAGAAGATACGAGTGAGGGGGGATTTGATAGCAGCCTTCAACTACCTGAAGGAGGGTTCCAAGAGGATGGAGCCAGGCTGTTCTCAGTGGTGGCAGATGACAGAACAAGGAGCAATGGTCTCAAGTTGCAGTGGGGGAGGTATAGGTTGGATATTAAGAAACACTATTTCACTAGGAGGGTGTTGAAGCACTGGAATGGGTTTCCTAGGGAGGTGGTAGAATCTCCTTCCTTAGAGCTTTTGGAGGCCCGGTTTGACAGCCCTGGCTGAGATGATTTAGTTGGGGTTGGTCCTGCTTTGAGCAGAGGGTTGAACTAAGTGACCTCCTGAGGTCTATTCCAACCCTAACTTCTATGATTCTATGCAGTACAAGGCATCAGAACTTGGGATCAGAGTTCTGTTTTGTTTGTGAGGAGACTGCAGCGGAAGCTTGAACTGTTCTGCAGTTATACCACAGACAATAAAGCATCTCTAGGTGTGTGCTTTAATCATGGTAATTGCGTAGTGAGCTTAACGCTTGATCCCTTTTGGAAGGTCAGCTGCTCCATCTGCAGACCTCACCTTGCCATTGATCAGGGCTGGAACTTCAGTCCCCAGGACAAGAGCATTTATGTTCCGGAGCATAGTACTTCTGGGTTTTCTGTTTTCTGCCTCCTGTTTGGCTTTTCCTCTCCAAGTACCCCTCCTTCCCTCCCTTGCAGCTGCCAGCCTGCACCAGTCTCTGCCTAGGAAGGTCAAAGAGCAGCATGCTCTGAAGGGATTTGGAGTGGAGCACCATGTCTCCATAGGGTATCAGTGTGCAGGGAATTGCTTTAAGTGCTCTGTTCTCAAGCTGGCAGAAGCTGCATTGCTGCTTGGATCTTGGCATCTTTACAGAGACCAGCCTAGCTGAGTATCAGAGGGGTAGCCGTGTTAGTCTGTATCCACAGAAACAACGAGGAGTCCAGTGGCACCTTAAAGACTAACAGATTTATTTGGGGAATAAGCTTTCGTGGGTAAAAAAACCCGCTTCTTCAGATGCATGGAGAAGAATAGCTGAAGAATTTCAAGAAGTTTGCAAATGAAGTCTGGTAACACACCTTTTTCCATACCCAATGAGATTTGACTGACTTTGTGAAACATCCAAAACAAACACCCTTCAAATTCCCTTTGACATGTTTGTAATGAGTGTTCAGAGCCACCTCTGTTCCATGTTTATGCCACACAAGGGGAAGTGAGGGAGCTATAAAGACTGTTGTTGTTGTTTGCAAAAGTCATCAGTACTCACAAGTGGGAGAGCCATGAGTGAGTTATGCTGTCATCCTAAAGTCATGGCAATAAAAGCGTTATAAAAACACGTGATGATATGGGAATGGCTTACTGTCTCTGTCATGTGTTCAGGTGCCCACAGCACTGATAAGTGAGTTATGCAGAGCTTCCCAAGCCAGTGATACTAAGAGATCTCTCAACCCACCTCCCATCTTGTTTGTGCGTCTTATATTTGCTTTGGGGGCAGTTTTTCCCCTTTGCAAGTCTAGAGGTTAGTATTGAATCAGTTTTGTCATTGGCCTAGCTGGAGCTTGTTGATCTTCAAAAGCTTAAAGTGAATTTTTATAATGGCTGGAAATCTACCGTATTCCAGGGCTTGTGATATAGATGAGGTAGGAGAGGACTGTGTATCGTGTGTGAAAACTAGATCTGGGCCTCAATGCTCCCTCTTGTGGAAGAAACCCATGGTGTGGGAAATCCCACTCCAAAAACTTGTATCAGGTGGAATCTGGAGCTTCCCTTCCAAGGAGAGGGGGTTGTGGCAGCAGGAAGGAGCTGCAGAATGTGAACACCACAGATGTTGTGGAAAGCAGAATCCAACTGCATGGATCCCCAGCAGTAGCTAGGAATAGTCTTCCCCTCCACTCTACTTTCTAAGGGTCCCCCCACATCAGCAAGGTTCCCTCTGCAGCTGTGTGCTAGAACTGCTCCCCACAGGTGGGATGGTGAGCACACAGGGGAGTTCACAGTGCAAGAAGCACCATTATGTCCCACAAGGTTTCCAATTGGGAACCTGCTGGGAGACCATGCTGCACAAAGGGGCACTTGGGCATTGGAGCATGCTTCATATGTGCTGCCTATTCCCTCTCTTCTGTGCTCCCTGCCTCAGTGCCAACCACGTCTACAAGTGGAGGGGGAAAATGGAGTCCCTAGGTTGTGACCATTCCTCTCCGGTCACCCCACAGGTCAGATCCCTGCTTTGCCTCGGCCCCCTATTGTATTTTAAAAGCCTGAACTATAATGTCCTCGTTCTGCCAGCTGGGAAGAAACTATGAACTGTGCTGCTCCTGGAAGCATAGCATCCATCTGTAAGAGAGGTGATAGACACCCCATGGGGAAAGGGAAGTCTTACTCCAGTGACCCAGACCACCAAATTGCCCATGTAAATTCTGCTCTCATGCAGCCAGCTAGGCTTGCAGCCGGCTGCCTCCCTGGGACTGTTTCCGGGCCAGTTATAACTACGTGTCTTTCACAGTACAAAAGTCTTTGGCTTTGTTAATTGAAAACATCAGTGTTTTGCGGGAGAGATTATTTGACTCAGGATGGAATGGTGCTGAATCCTTCCTGCCTCCAGCCCCTACCATGATCCATACACCCCCAAAATATACCAAGAGTGACTCATTCTCTCCGAGGTTACTGGGACTAAATGGACCTGATCTGGGATAGGCTGGGGGTTTGGCAACAAAAGGACTAAGACAGCAGTAAAAGCGCTGAGTAGGAAAAGGTATTAGTTAAATGTGAGCACTAGTTAATAATTAGTCACAGGGTAGAGATAATGGATTTGGGTTCTGCTTGTCAGCATTATGTGAAATTTCCCTTTTAAAAACGTTGATCCATCTAAGGATTGCTGTATTGGGGAAGACGGGTCTCCTGGAGACAGTGGATGGGAAAACTGGCTCTGGGAAAGTAAGTACCCAGCACAGCTTCTCTGGCTGTGACTCTGGCTTCCTTTGGAGGGGGTGTGGGGGTGTTTATATGTGCTGGATAATCTTCATTTAGACCAAGGAGCAAACTACTCTGTTGGTCCCTATTGTTCCCTATCCAGTGCTGTGTTTGCCAAGTCCTAAAAGTGACCTATAAGAATGATCAAGCTGGCTTGCTCACCTAAAATACTCTTTAAAGGCATTATCACTTCCAGAGGATTTTGTTTGTCGTCATCTCTCATTTTCCTTCCCACCCTCCCAATCCCCATAGAGGAGAAAACTGCTGTCTTGGTGAGTTGACAAAGATGGTAGTTTTTTGAGGGATAGGGTTTTGGTAGTTTTTTGAGGGATGGGGTTTTGGTAGTTTTTTGAGGGATGGGGTTTTGGTAGTTTTTTGAGGGATGGGTTTTTGACTCCATAAAGGCAAAAATATCTTAATGGTTTTGATACTGTCAAATGCACTGGATGATGGGGAAGTGCCCCCAGAGTGTCATCCTGGCTCTCACCCATTCCTAGATGAATGGATGGAAACAATTTGCTTGTTGTACTTTGTCTTTTTTTTCTCCATCCGTCTTTTTCCATGACCCTTTAATAAGGACAGATGGGTGAGTCCATTCCTGATCTGGGAGCTTTATGGGTCAGCTGGTGAGAGCAGGAGAATGCCTCTGGAGATTGGGGCCTTTGCTAGTCTGCCCTTAGTCCTCTCCTGAAGCCAGGGTCATGCATTCTGGGTTTAATTAAAAGTAGACTTTGTGGCATGCACTTGGCTGACAAGCGTGCACACACTAGAACAGGGGTCTCAAACATGCGGCCCGCGGAGTTATTTCCTGTGGCCCGCCATAGGCGCCGACTCCACTGGCAGCCACGCTCCAAACATTACTGAGTGTTTATATTTTATTAAAACCCCTCTTTGCATTACAGTTTTTAAAAAGTTAATACATTGACTTTTAATAGAATACTATATTACTCTTCAATTTTTTCATTTTTGACTATACTTCTGTATCACTGTATGAAAACGTTTCAGTGATGCGGCCCTCAGGCCAATTTACTAGTTCTCATGTGGCCCTCGTGGTGATTTGAGTTTGAGATCCCTGCACTAGAGTGATTTTTGCAGAGAAGGGACTAAATTCAAACTTCTCAGTGCCACAGCCATTTCTGGCAATGGATGCACCAAGGAACTGCTCCATTTTTCCATGGCTGGAGTGGGACAAGCTTTGGTTTTGCCAGAGATCTGTAGCTAGCTAGTGATCTCAAGTGGAAGGAGAGGGCTGCATTTTTAACACTCCTGCAAACTAGGAAAACTAAATCTTTTTCTAAAAATCTCCTGTAGGTGGTGATTAGTCATGTGGGGAGGAGGGAGTGTTGTTTAGAAGTTTAAAATGTGACCCAGGTTGTGAACAAAAGTAACTGTTGTACTAATGTACAAAAGTAACTGTTGCATCCGATGAAGTGGGTACTAACCCACGAAAGCTTATGCTGAAATAAATTTGTTAGTCTCTAAGGTGCTACAAGTTTTTCTTTCTTATTTTCATTTTGTTGTACTAAAGGCATGGTGTGGGTTGAAGATCTCAATCAAGTTCCTTACGACTCTGTGTCCTTGGCATAGAAAGTCCCAAGTTCCAATTAATGCCAGATGTTATGGCATTGTCAGTAGAGAGGCCAAGGGTTGAATGGCTCCCACATCTGTAGATTAACCCTGGGTGCCCGAACAGTCTCTTCCAAATGACATTTGGGGGTGGGGGGAGAAGAGAGAGTAGTAAAATGAGCTCCTGGGACTATTGTTTAAGGTTGTTAGGCACATGGGCACTTTTTGAAGTCTTACCCTTAGGAGCCTGTCACTTGGACGCTTTGAAAATGTTACCCAACAATACTTGATGGCGGCTGCACGACACACACTGGGAATTCTGACAATCAGGGACCAGATAGCCCAAGGGGACAACAGTGTGTTTGAACCCCAAATAATCCAATTGACTATATACAGTGTTGTTGTACTATAAAAACATGTCAAGTAAGGACTCTTATGAAAACTTGTAATGTTCTAAACTTAATAATCATTGTGAGATGTACAGATTACTGCGGATTACCAGTATGTACTTGTGTATATAGAGAAGGATGTTCATAAAACTTTGGCTCCACCTTGCAGCAGGACAGAGCGATCAGACAGGGAGAGGCACCTCCCAAGTAACAATCCATTGCAGCACCCAGAAAGACACAAGGATGGGCCATTAACGTTAATGGAAAGACATTGAGACAACTGGGGATTTCCCCACTCTGAATATCTATAGTGACTGAAGAAACAAATAAACTTCAAATCCTGTTAAAGTGGAAGGGGTTTGAAGTGAAAGAAATCTGGAAACTGAGGGACAGCCGTTGGCAGAAAGCCCTGTGAAATGCTGCATCCCTGCTATATTTAGGTGTGTGGGGGAAAGGAGGGGGTATGCTGGGGAACTGTTCAAAAGCAATAGGTAACTTGGATTAGAAAAAGGAATCTTTTAGGGCTGTCGATTAATCGCAGTTATTCTCACGATTAACTCAAAAAAATTAATTGTGATTAATCACAGTTTTAATTGCACTGTTAAACAATAGAATAGCAATCAAAATTTATTAAATATTTTGGATGTCTTTCTACATTTTCATATACATTGTATTCTGTGTTGTAATTGAAATCAAAGTGTATATTATTTTTATTACAAATATTTGCACTATAAAAATGATAAACAAAAGTAATAGTATTTTTCAGTTCACCTCATACAAGAACTGTAGTGCAATCTCTTTGTCGTGAAAGTGCAATTTACAAATGTGGATTTTTTTGGTGACATAACTGCACTCAAAAACAAAACCGTGTAAAACTTCAGAGCCTACAAGTCCACTAAGTCCTACTTCTTGTTCAGCCAATCGCTAAGACAAACAAGTGTGTTTACATTTACGGGAGATAATGCTGCCTGCTTCTTATTTACAGTGTCACTAGAAAGTGAGAACAGGCATTTGCATCGCAGTTTTGTAGCTGACATTGCAAGGTATTTACGTGCCAGATATGCTAAACAATTGTATGGCCCTTCATGCTTCAGCCACCATTTCAGAGGACATGCTTCCATGCTGATGATGCTTGTTAAAAAAATGTGTTAATTAAATTTGTGATTGAACTCTTCGGAGGAGAATTGTATGTCTCCTGCTCTGTTTTACCCGCATTCTGCCATATATTTCATGTTACAGCAGTCCCGGATGATGACCCAGCACAGGTTCGTTTTAACACTTTCACAGTAGATTTCACAAAATGCAAAGAAGGTACCAATGTGAGATTTCTCACCGATTCAGTGTTTAAGAATCTGAAGTGTCTTCCAAAATCTGAGAGGGACGAGGTGTGGAGCAAGTTTTCAGAAGTCTTAAAAGAGCAAAACTCCAATGCAGAAACTACAGAACCCGAACCACCAAAAAAGAAAATCAGCCTTCTGCTGGTGGGATCTGACTCAGATGATGAAAATGAACATGCATTGGTTTGCACTTCTTTGGATTGTTATTGAGCAGAACCAGTTGTCAGTATGGACGCATGTCCACTGGAATAGTGGTTGAAGCATGAAGGGACAAATGAATCTTTAGTGCGTCTAGCAGATAAATATCTTGTGACGCCGGCTATAACAGTGCCATGTGAACACCTGTTCTCACTTTCAGGTGACATTGTAAACAAGAAGCGGGCAGCATTATCTCCTGCATATGTAAACAATTTGTTTGTCTTAGCGATTGGCTGAATAAGAAGTAGGACTGAGTGGACTTGCAGGCTCTAAAATTTTACATTGTTTTATTTTTGAACGCAGTTCTTTTTGTACATAATTCTACATTTGTAAGTTCAGCTTTCATGATAAAGAGATTGCACTACAGTACTTGTATTAGGTGACTTGAAAAATACTATTTCTTTTGTTTTTTACAGTGCAAATACTTGTAATCAAAAATAAATTTAAAGTGAGCACTGTACCCTTTATTTTGTGTTGTAATTGAAATCAATATATTTGAAAATGTAGAAAACATCCAAAAATATTTAAATGGTATTTTATTATTGTTTAACAGCATGATTAAATTGAGATTAATTTTTTAATCGCATGATTAAATTTTTTAATTGCTTCACAGCCCTAGAATTTATCTAATATAGAAGTGTCAAGCCTGGGGTTGGATCTTCGTTTATTTTCTGTGTAACTTGTATATGTTTGCCCTCCCTTACTATTTCATCTTTGAATACGTGGTTTTTCTATTAAATAAACGTCTTCTTTGTTTTTACCCCAAGCGGGTCTCTGTTCTGTAAACTGTGTGGAATGTGTGCCCCAAAGTGAACTGATAACTGTGGGGGTAGGGTGGAGAGGCTGATTTCACACCTTCCAGGGTGACTAACCTGAGGGGAACAGTCAGAGTTGTCTGATTAAGAATCTGGGTGGGTAGATTTGGGGAGACTTGGGACTGGAAGAGCTGTTGATTGTAACCCTTCAAGGAGTAACAAGGCTGATGGAAGCTAATGGGAGACCTTGTGCTTATGGGCATGCTACTGGTGTCAGAGATCTGAACCACAGCAACATAGCATTAAGGCACCCCAAGTTTAGAGTGTGGGTGGTGACAGAACCCCATACTTGCATGGGTAATCCCCCAAAGTCACAGTGGTGTAGTCAGTACAGTGAACTGAGGCTCACCTGTGAAACATTTGCTAAATAGACATTAAGAGATAAAAAAGTGAAGGAGCAAAGTACAATCAATTGCTTATTATTTTCTTTTGTTTATTTTGTATTAAGGAAAATACAACAAGGAAAGGAGACTAAGAGCCAGTTAGTCCTTGGATACTATGCTAAAAAGAAGCTTGGGAGCTTATGTTTGAAATAGCGACAAAGGGTCCTGTGGCACCTTATAGACTAACAGAGGTATTGAAGCATAAGCTTTCGTGGGTCAATACCCACTTCTTCGGATGCAAGCAGTGGAAATGTTTGAAATATAGTTTGAAATGATTGAATATGAAATCACAGGGATAGATAGAATTTTATATGAACCATCTAGACCAATATGTGCAAACAAGGAATTGAGTGGTTTTCTAATACTTAATTCAGAAGGAGTATTGACTCCTGTAGGATGCTGTTTGTGTTGTGTAGATTCTCAAAATGTTTTGAATTGACCTTCAGGTGCTTCCTGCAGCATAGGTGGTGCATCTTTCTGTGCTAACTCCCTAAATGAGTAACACTGAGTTTCTGTGGGGAGGACTTCTATGGCAAGAAACTCCAGGCTGAGATTTTAAAAAGTAGGAGCCTAAATTTAGGCACGTAAATCTATATTTTGGTATCTAACCAAGTGGCCTGATTCTCAAAGGTGCTGAGCACTCAACAGCTCCCATTGATCTCAGAAGGGGATGAAATAGCAACACCCAATTTTAGGTGCTTATTTTTAGACTTCTGTTTCTGAAAATCTTGACCCCCCGCTTCTCTCATGTACCGGAGAGAACCATTCCTGCATCTGCTCCCCAAGGGTCAGTTTGTGGAGAGGTTCTGTGTTTGTCAGCCTTTGTTTCCTGTTCAGTGTGGTCCCTGATAAACTAATGTTGTCATCACGTTTAGTGTCCTCTGTCTTATTTTATGGTCTCTATGTAAGACTTGCTCATCTGTATAAGAGCTAGTTTATATTGTTATCTTTCTAGGCAGCAAGCTATTTCAGGCCAGCTAGTGTATGCAGTAGAGTGTGATGAGTCCCCCCCCCTTAAGTTTTCTGCAAGTGGAGGAAGTTTTTTCCTCACTGATATCTTGAGGATGCATTGGCTGAGTTTTAACTTCATTTGGGTGCCACTTAAGATTGTTTCTCAAAGTGTGATGAAAATATTCCCTGATGAAGTATTTATTATCGGGTCACATTTCTGATTTATTTTCAGTTAATCAAAAATCCTGAAATAATGTAAAATGATTGTAGGCAGGACAAAAATGTTAGTGGAAACTGCCCTGAAGTACATGCAAAGTACAGTATCTCTATAGAGAATGAGGTAAACATTCATTTTCTAAGGAACCTGCCCTCTGAGGGATTGAGGGCACCTAGCGTAATGTGCCAGATAGGGCTTTTAGTGCTGGGTTTGGCTTGAATAGCAATTGAAGAGTATTCCAGGGCCTAAACCAGTAGCAGTGCTGAAAGTGGAACCCTTCCACCCCACCCCCCTATACACGCACACATTGGTTCCTGTGTAAAAGCTTAAGCAGGGATTCTCAAACTCTCGCAGTGTGGCTTGAATCTGATAACATAAGAACGGCCATACTGGGTCAGACCAGTGGTCCATTTAACCCAGTATCCTGTCTGACAGTGGCTGCTGCCAGAGGCTTCATAGGGAACAGGGCAATTATTGAGTGATCCATCCCATGTCATCCACTCTCAGGTTCTGGCAGTCAGAGGTTTAGGGACAGCCAGAGCATGGGGTTGCATTCTTGATCAATCTGGCTAATAGGGATGGACCTATCCTCCATAATGGAATGTGTCTTGTGAGCACTCGCGTTCATAGAATCATAGAAAAAGAAAATTAGGGTTGGAAGAGACCTCAGAAGGTCATCTAGTCCAACCTCCTGCTCAAAGCAGGACCAACACCAACTAAATCATCCCACCCAGGGCTTTGTCAAGCCGGGCCTTAAAAACCTCTAAGGATGGAGATTCCACCACCTCCCTAGGTAACCCATTCCAGTGCTTCACCACCCTCCTAGTGAAATAGTGTTTCTTAATATCCAACCTAGACCTCCACCACTGCAACTTGAGACCATTGCTCTTTGCTCTGTCATCTGTCACCACTGAGAACAGCCTAGCTCCATCTTCTTTGGAACCCACCTTCAGGTAGTTGAAGGCTACTATCAAATTCCCCCTTACTCTTTTCTTTTGCAGACTAAACAAACCCAGTTCCCTGAACCTCTCTTTGTAAGTCACATGCCCCAGCCCCCTGCTCATTTTCATTGCCCTCTGCTGGATTCTCTCCAATTTGCCCACATCCTTTCTGCAGTGGAGGGCCCAAAACTGAATGCAATATTACAAATGTGGCCTCACCAGTGCCAAATAGAGGGGAATAATCATGTCCCTCGATATGCTAGCAATGCAGCCCAATATGCCGTTAGCCTTGGCAACAAGGGCACACTGCTGACTCAAATCCAGCTTCTCATCCACTGTAATCCCTAGGTCCTTTTCTGCAGAACTACTGCTTAGTCAGTCAGTCCCCAGCCTATAGCAGTGCATGGGATTCTTCCGTCCTAAGTGCAGCACTCTGAGCTTGTCCTTGTTGAACCTCATCAGATTTCTTTTGGCCCAGTCCTCCAATTTGTCTAGGTCACTCTGGACCCTATCCCTACCCTCCAGCATATCTACCTTTCCCCCCAGCTTAGTGTCATCTGCAAAAACTTGCTGAGGGTGCAATCCATCCCATCATCCAGATAATTAATAAAGATATTGATCAAAACGAGCCCCAATACCAACCCCTGGGGCACTCTGCTTGATACCAGCTGCCAACTAGATATCGAGCCGTTGATCACTACCTGTTGAGCCTGACAATCTAGCCAGCTTTCTATCCACCTTATAGTCCATTCATCCAATCCATACTTTTTTAACTTGTTGGCAAGAATACTGTGGGAGATAGTATCAAAAGCTTTGCTAAAGTTAAAATATATCATGTCCACTACTTTCCCCATATTCACAGAAACAGTTATCTCATCATAGAGGGTTGGTCAGGCACGACTTGCCCTTGGTGGGCATGTTGACTGTTCCTGATCACCTTCCTCTCCTCCGAGTGCTTCAAAATGGTTTCCTTGAGGACATGCTCCATGATTTTTTCCAGGAACTGAGGTGAAGCTGACCAGTCTGTAGTTCACCGGGTTCTCCTTCCCTTTGTTAAAGATGGGCACTATATTTGCCTGTTCCAATCGTCCAGGACCTCTCCCGATCACCATGAATTTTCAAAGATAATGGCCAATGGCTCTGCAATCACATCAGCCAATTCCCTCAGCACCCTTGAATGCATTAGATCTAGACCCATGGACTTGTGCATGTCCAGCCCACCTCCTCCATACTGTATTGCCAAAATCAGCAGTGTGGGAGCTGACCTTGACTGTGAAGACCGAGGCAAAAAAAGCATTGAGTACTTCAGCTTTTTCCACATCCTCTGTCACTAGGTTGCCTCCCCCATTCAGTAAGGGTCCACACTTTCCCTGACCTTTTTCTTGTTGCTAATGTATCTGTAGAAACCCTTCTTGTTACCCTTCACATCCCTGGCTAGCTGCAACTCCAGTTGTGCGTTGGCCTTCCTGATTACACCCCTGCATGCCTGAGCAATATTTTTATACTCCTCCCGAGTCATCTGTCCAAGTTTCCACTTCTTGTAAGCTTCTTTTTTGTGTTTTGTGCGCAAGGATTTCACTGTTAAGCCAAGCTGGTCACCTGCCATATTTGCTTTTCTTTCTGCACATCGGGATGGTTTGTTCCTGCACCCTCAATAAGGTTTCTTTAAAATACAGCCAGCTCTCCTGGACTCCTTCCCCCCTCATGTTAGCCTCCCAGGGGATCTTGCCCATCAGTTCCCCAAGGGAGACTTTTCTGAAGTCCAGGGTCTGTGTTTCGTTACTCTCATTTCTTCCTTTTTATGGGGATCCTGAGCTCAACCATCTCATAGTCACATTCTCACTCTCAATTACACAACACCTCTGTGGCAACTGCAGCAGTTGTGGCTGTGGTTGAGTAATGTTAGGAAAGTGCTGTTGCGCGTACGGTTTGTCTTTTTTGGAAAGAGTTAATTACATGAGGAAGAGGAGATTGTTGCCTCTTCCATTCCTGGCTGTTCTGTCCTTCTCCACTGGTGACAGGAGGGGAGCCAGTAATGTTTGATTAGTCAACTCTCCCCACTTGACCAGTGAGTGCTCTGTGGCTCTGACTGAATTATGTGCAGAGAATCCCTCTGACTAGAAGCTTTGGGCACTCTTGCCCAATAACAAATCTAGCTTTAATGAGCTTGGACCCAAGACCAAGCTGGTGGAGTGGGAGTGAAACTCCAAAGGATGATCTGCAGTCCAAGAACCATTGCTGCTGTGGGTTGCTCATGTGCATGTTGAGTCGTGTTCCAGGAAGTATGAGCATTGTTAGAGCCAAAGTGGCTTTCCATGAATCTGACCAGACTTCCAGGCCAGCTCTATGTTAGCGGCTTCTGGCGACATAACTGTCTCCTGTCGAGTCTGAAGAGGGGTGAGCGCTGACCCACAGAAGACCCTCGTGTAGACACAGCTGCAGAACTGTACTTTTACTGGTATAGCTTGTTTCACTCATGCAGGGTGGTTTTACTGCAGCGGTACAGAGTGCTGCTTTGTGGATATAACAGCTGCCACACTGGAAGTGCTTTGCTTCTGGTATAATAGACTGGTATTCCTAAACTGGTGAAGTGCTCCTAGTGTAGACTGAGCCTAAGACATCATAGGCCCACTTTTTACCCATGTTAAGCAGGTTGAATTGTAGTGGACTTGGATCCACTTACAGTGGGTCTGAGTAGCATTGCTCTAGGTAGATGGCTAGCCAAAATCTTGAAGTTGATATTGAACATACATATGGTCTTCTAGTAACTACACTGATTTTTTATTAGACTCTGCCACGATTTTCTAATGGCTCCTCCTGACGTTGGTGAACGATGAATGTGGACACTCTATAGACTTCATGGTATAAAGTAGCCTCAGGATTGATGGCACAAACTCCTCGCAAGATCTGTATAACAGAGAACCCATCATGATCTGGAGCTTGTTTGTGGGGGGTCAGAGGGACGCTGTTAACTCAAAATCTAGTTGGGGTCCAGAAAGGCCTTTCAAATACTATACTTGTGTGACAGACTGTATCCCTAAGTTCATCCTTTTTACAAAACTGATACATTTGTACAAATTATGTCTTGTGAGCTAAGTTCCCTCTAAGCTGCATGGCTGCCCAGCAGGCTGTCAAGGATTGTGCAGGCGGGGAGAGGCGCCTCTCCCCCGGCCCCAGGCTCAGAGCTGCTGCGGCCGGGGAGAAGTGCCTCTCCCCCTGCCTCAGCCTCGGAGCTGCTGCGGCCAGAGAGAGGTGCCCCGGCTACTGCGGCGAGAGAGGGCTGGGGGGAATCCTCTTTCCCTGCCACAGCCCCGGGGCAGCCTGCACCCCAAACCTCTTATCCCGGCCCCACCCCAGAGCCCGCACCCCCAGCTGGAGCCCTCACCCTCCCCCCCCACACACACCCCAACCCTCTGCCCCAGCCCTGAGCCCCCTCCCACACCCCAAACCCCTCATCCCTGGCCCCACTCCAGAACTCTCACCCCTCCTCCGCCTCGCATCCCAACCCTCTGCCCCAGCCCTGAGCCCATTCCATCACTCCAAACCCCTCGGCCCCATCCCTGCCACACATCACCTCCATATTGGTTCACATAACAAAATTCATTTGCACATGGATGTAAAAAATTGCTTGTGACATTTAAAAACTCATCGTCTGCTGAACCGACAAAGGGTCCTGTGGCACCTTATAGACTAACAGAGGTATTGGAGCATAAGCAAGCATCCGATGAAGTGGGTATTCACCCACAAAAGCTTATGCTCCAATACCTGTTAGTCTATAAGGTGCCACAGGACCCTTTGTCGCTTCTACAGATCCAGACTAACACAGCTACCCCTCTGATACATCTGCTGAACGTTATTTTCCTGGTAAAATATGTATGGCAACATGGTATGTAAAGTTATAAGATTCTGTTGGATAACACTGCGCTGACATGTCCCAAAGTTAGAAAAGAAGGTCCAAACCAGTTCTTGAGAGACAAAAAACACATTGACGTCTCGGCCAGGTATCAGCATAATCAAATGGACTATCATAAACTCTCACCTAGGAAGCAGCCATTCTTCAGCAGAAAGAAGGGTGTAAACAAGAACTTTACATATAGATAATAGAACAGCTGGGGGTTCCTGTGTAAACAGACTGGCTGTCAGCTGAACCCCAGCTGGAGATAATCCTCAAAGAGAGGAGAGTGTTATAGGAATAGAGAACACACACAACATAAATTACCTCTGTACTCCACTCTGTTCAGGGCAGCAACAACGGAAGAAACACTGAACTGGGGGAGGGGTCCTGGTCTGGAGGCTTCCAGACAATAAAGACTGTTAAGCATGTGGTGAGAAAAACCTTTGCTTTGAATCCATTTAACTTGCTAAGTTAGATATCCATCTGCATTTTATCTTTTATTTTCTTTGTAACCAATTCTAACTTTAAGCCTCATTAGTTGTAATCAGCTAACATCTATCTTTCTGTAGTTAATAAGCTTGTTTTATTGTTTTAGCTAAGCCAGTGTGTGTTTGGATTGAAGTGTTAGGAACCTCCATTTGAGATAACAAGGTTTGTGCATATAATTTTCCATTGATGAAATGATGGACCTTATATGATCTAACATTGTCCAGTAGAGAGCTGAGCAGTACAAGATGCACGTTTCTGGGGGAAGATCTGGGACTGGGAGTTTGCCGGTGTCACCCTGTATGTAATTCATGAGTGGCTGGCCAGAGCATTCATGCAATTCAACTGGGAGTGATTTTGCCCGCTAGAGGCTGTGTGTGAACTGGCCATGAGTGGTTGTTCTCACAGCAAAGCTGTGTAAAAGGCACCTCAAATTGGAGAATTGAGGGGGACACAGATGTTCAACAGTCCAGACTGTACCCTGGGTAATGTCACAACTTGCAATGGTGGGACTCCCCCAGTCAATTTTTATGGGCTTTGTTACATTTCTCCCCTGGCCCCCGTGTACTCATTGCTGTGTGAAAACCCATACAAACAGCAGAAGAAACTGATGGAAAAACTTTACTGTACAGTGGAAAACTCAAACTGATCACATAGCGCTGGTGCTTGTAGTAGAAGGAGAGAGCCTGAGACATGGGGCCTGGTGTACTGCCTAAGGCCTAAACAAAAGTCAGGTCCTGCTGATATAAAGCAAAGTTAGCAAGAGTCAGACTGTGAGCAAAAGTCAGGCCCTGTTACAAAATATCCCTGCTTACAGGTTCATTGTCTGGTACATGAACATGGCTCGTGCTGCAAAACTACAAACACTCCTAGGAAGTGCTAGACACTAGATACTTGCATAAACACATTCCAGAAAGACCATGTCAGAACACCCCAATACCAGCACACCCCCCGAAGATGACACAGGGACACACTGACCCCTCCTAAAGATAAGGTCAGGATGACAGGGATAGAGATATTTTGATCGAACCAAGAGGTACAAGGTAAAGGGAGGTTACTAACCACATCAGAGGAATACGTAACTGGTTTGTATCAGGGAATAAAAGAGTTGTCACTGGGGGGTGTCTTTATCTGGCCAAAGGTCCTACTGCTCACTGATTGCTGGTCCATTGTAACAGGCATACTTGTCTTAGGGCTGGTCTACACTAGCCCCGAAGTTCGAAGTAAGATACGCGACTTCAGCTACGTAAATAACGTAGCTGAAGTCGAAGTATCTTATTTCGAACTTCAAAGTACTCACCCCTGGTCCACACAGTGGCGCGCAGGCTCCCCTGTCGACTCTGCCTGCTCCGTTCGTGGATTTATCGCGTCTAGACAAGACGCGATAAATCGAACCCAGAAGATCGATCCGACGCATCCGACAGAGCTGGTAAGTGTAGACTAGCCCTTAGTATCCCTGTAGAATCTATGGCAGGGGTGGGCAAACGTTTTGGCCTGAGGGCCTCATTGCGTTTCCAACATTGTATGGAGGGCCAGTTAGGGGAGGCTGTGCCTCCCCAAACAGCCAGGCGTGGCATGTGCCCCACCCCCTATGTGATTCCCCCCCCCCCCCCCCGCTTCTTGCCCCTGACGGCCTCCCTGGGACCTCTGCCCTATCCACCCCGCCTGCTGTCTGTCCCCTGACTGCCCCATGACCCCCGCCCCTAACTGCTCCCTGCTGCCCCATCCAAACCCCCCTCTCCTTCCTGATGCGCCCCCCCCCCCCCCCAGGACCCCTGCCCCATCCATCCACCCCTTCTCCCTGTCCCCTGACCACTCCCGGCACCCCCACCCCTGACTGCTCCCTGCCGTCCCATCCAACCCCTCCTCTCATTCCTGACTGCCCCCGGGGATCCCTGCCCCCATTCAACCCCCCTGTTCCCTGCCTTCTGACCGCCCTGACCCCTATCCACACCCCTCCCCCCTGACCACCTCCAGAACTCCCCTGTCCTCTATCCTACCCACCCCCTGCTCCCTGACCTTCTCACCCCCTGACGGCCCCAGGAGCTCACAGCCCGCTGCCCAGAGCATTGCACTGGCGGCGGGGCGCGCTGCGGGGAAGGGGCAACAGCAGAGAGGGGCTGGGGGTAGCCTCCCCGGCTGGGAGCTCAGGGACTGGGCAGGAGGGGCCTGTGGACCGGATGTGGCCCGCGGGCTCCTTTTAAGATCTCCAATAGTGCTTTCTGTGTGTTACTGCGATGAATTGTTCTAAGTTGTGCTAGAGGAAATTGTCTATATGTGATAAAAGTAGCAGCAATGTCTTGTTAATATAGTGGCTGCTGCTAAAACATACAATTGGATATTGCTGTGGTATTTAATCTATTCTGTTATGAACTAGCTGCCAGTCCTGAGGTAAAAATAAATACCTGGATGTGGTAAATCCTGGCTGTTTATCCCTTTTTTTGAATGGTAAACTCTCTACCTAGACTCTTAGATAAAGCTGGCTAAAAACAGGCAAATTACTTTGTGAAAAATGTTAGTTTCCATTTCACAGGGTTCAGAATGGCCCTTTTTTGCAATAACCTTCTACTGATATTTTTTTGCCTTGTGAAAACCCCAAGAGGGTAGAAGGAATGGGATCTGGATCCCTCTGCTTGACCTCTCTGCCTAGTTTTCCTCTTTCCCTCTGTCAAATAGGGAGGATGATGCTGAGCCACCTCTGAAACACTTGGGCGGGAGGCCCTGTGGAAGTGTAAAGTACAAGTAATAATTAATTCAGCAGTTTGTGCAACTAAACATCTAAAAATGTGTCCTAAAAACAGAGGGGTGGCTTTTTGTACAGGCTGCACGAGGCTTGGAGATAAGGTAGGGCTTAAGTTCTTATGTAAGACCCTGCTGCAAACTCCAGCTCCCCTAACAAGCCATGCTTGGGTTGATTGAAGTGACAACAAATGGAAAGTCATGACAACCATGCAAAGGTCATAATTTTAGTTTACAAAAAGTCCAGGCCCATGCCGTTTTAGTGACTGTTAGCTTAATCCTTTTCTAATGGAAAATAT
>JAVFKX010000357.1:0-22553 GCA_033296515.1 Macrochelys suwanniensis | reverse complement strand
TAGCTCTGAGCACGTGCATAAGGGCTTTCCTGGATCGGGGCCACAGTGTTTTATGTTATGATCGTTGCTACGATTTGTCGTGATGAATAATCATGGCACAGCAAGTCTTCCATCCGTCAGAGAAGCAGCGTGTAATATCTCCCACCCGCTGATGTCCTTATCCATGGGACATATTCCTCTCGCAGGGATTCCCAGCCACTGATAACAGAAACCTTTTAAAAAGGTGCCTCAGTGAAATAGTGCAGTGACCTTGACATTCACGGGTGAAGGGCTAATAAGGGCTTCAATCACCCTCAGCGTTTGCATCTGCTGATTTATTCCAGCCAGGTGTCCGCAGGCCGGGTCTTTGAAACAACAACCGCCTTCAAGTGTCTGGGAACACTTAGTGAGCCTTCACTTTGCAATTCCAAGTATGGATAAATATTTGCACCTCCGTGGCTGTAAGACACCTTTGAGAGGGAAGGTGGCTACTTTAGGAGTTCTTGACAAGACAAAAAGATTGAGGTCCTGGGGCGTGATGGGGTTTACAGAGGAGGGGCCTGGGTGATAGGACTCCTGGGTTCTCTTCCCAGCTGGGCTGCAGACTCCCTGGGTGGTCTTGGGGAAGTCACATGCAGGCACATCCTGCTCACTGACTTTGGGAGCCTCCATGGTTTGGAGTCCAGTTGGATGGAGCTCCCAGCTCCCATTGACTTTTGGCTTTAAATGCTCTGTGCCTCAGTTTCCCCAGCTGTAAAATAGGGTAACAACAACCACTTGCCTCACATGGGAGGGAGCGGAGGCGAAATCCGCTAAGCATGCGAAGTGCCCTCCTGGAGACCCTCTGCTGAAAGGCCCTATATCACTAAGTACTAGCAACCCCTGGCTTTTGTACTTTGCTTTCCGTCAATAAACCTTAAGTGCCTTCAGATCTTTAATGTACCTATTCTCACAACACTCTGTGGGGCAGGGCAGGGTTGCTATCCCCATCGTACAGAGGGGAATACTGGTGCCCAGACAGGCTAAGTGACTGGCCTAGGGTCCCACAGGAAGTCTGTAGCAGAGGAGGGGATGGAGCCCTTGTACCCCAAGTCCTGGTATTAGGATTTATTACTGTTTCCATTGTCATTTATGTTTTAATAGCTGCCTTTTCCTGCTTTCTTCCTGTGAATAAAGCTCTAGCTGTCAGGGCTTTACACATGAATTCCAGGCCCATCCTTGAGCACACTTGCCTTGCGCTTCTAAACCAGAGGTGGGGGAGAAATGCATTGGAAAGAATCCAAAGGGAAAATGTTCATTCTGCGCCCGCCTTACTATGGGGTATGATCATTAGATGCGTTCAGTTCTCCCTTCTAAACCGCCCCGGCATTTCAACTAGCACTAGTATTCTTCACTTCCTGACCTAAAGCCTCAGTTTAGGTGCCTCAGTTTCCCCATCTGTAAAATGGGGCTAATGCTGCTGACCTCCCTGGTAAAGGGCCTCGCGATCTCCCGATGAAAAGTGCTAGGTAAAAGCGAGGGGTTGGTGTCATGATTATTACATTGTTCTCAGGGGGAGCTCTTTGGAAAATCGCCTAATACCCCCTGCCCTAAGCAATGCTGCTTCCTTTTCCGTTTTGTGGGGCCCAGCTGCTAGCTCTGTGTTCTGAAGTTGGCTCCCTGTCACCGGCTCTGTGCCCCCAATTCTGGCTCACCGGGCTGCCTGACAACACATGCGGCCTGACATTGCTACAGCATGAGCAAATTAAAACTAATCCCCCCGAGCAACCCTTTCCCGATGACTCAATTCACAGAGGCGTTCGGCGGCGGCGGGCCTTTTTATTATTCTTTTGGCCCAGTCCAAGGGATCCCGCGAGAGCTGTTCCATCCAGCAGCTGACAATGTTACGTTATGCCCTGCTATCCCAGTTGCTAGAAGGGAGTCTGTGGTATATTAAAGCCATTGTAATAACTTCACACAGGCATTTCCAGAGTCAAGTGATCCTAATACTGCCCATAAAACGCACTCAAAGTGAGGCATTTATGAATTACTCTACATGGAAAAAAACCCTCCAAACCTGGGAAGGATTAATAGCACAGGGAGAGCTGTAAATTCAGAAGAATTGGATTGCGGAGACGCTTTATGGATTATTTTGCATGCCTAATAAAAGGAACGTTTAGTGTTTTGGGATGTAAACAGGGGTCAATCCTTTTTGGAGAAATAGCTCCCTTGAAAACAAAAGAAACTAATTAAGCCGCCTTAAAGGGAGACGCCAACTCTTTGGTTGATGCCTGAAGGCAGAGGGTGGGAAGATATACCTCGCGGGGAGGTGCAAGTTGCCAAATGCATTCTCCATAGTCCTGTGTGCTGTGTTGCCATATACCTCGGTGGGGGGCGAAATGCTTCTCGGCTGGGATGGTCACGTCCATCTAGCCTGGTGTCCAGTCTCTGGCAGGGGCCAACCCCTGTTATTTAAGAGGAGAGCAAAAAACATCTCATAATTGTACCAAACTAATGGTGCACACTCTTGATACTTCGGATATGAGTCAACAGTGTGCCCTCGTTGCCAAGAAGGCTAACAGCATTTTTGGCTGTATAAGTAGGAGCATTGCCAGCAGATTGAGGGATGTGATCATTCCCCTCTATTCGGCATTGGTGAGGCCTCATCTGGAGTTCTGTGTCCAGTTTTGGGGCCCCCGCTACAAGAAGGACGTGGAAAAATTGGAGAGAGTCCAGCGGAGGGCAACAAAAATGATTAGGGGGCTGGAGCACATGATTTAAGAGGCTGAGGGAACTGGGATTATTTAGTCTGCAGAAGAGAAGAATGAGGGGGGATTTGATAGCTGCTTTCAACTACCTGAAAGGGGGTTCCAAAGAGGATGGAGCTCGGCTGTTCTCAGTGGCAGCAGATGAGAGAACAAGGAGTAATGGTCTCAAGTTGCAGTGGGGAAGGTTTAGGTTGGATATTAGGAAACACTATTTCACTAGGAGGGTGGTGAAGCAGTGGAATGGGTTACCTAGGGAGGTGGTGGAATCTCCTTCCTTAGAGGTTTTTAAGGTCAGGCTTGACAAAGCCCTGGCTGGGATGATCTAGTTGGGGTTGGTCCTGCTTTGAGCAGGGGGTTGGACTAGAACCTCCTGAGGTCTCTTCCAACCCTGATATTCTGTGATTCTATGAAACACTGTGGAACAAACGCAGTCCTGACATGAACGACTGCTCCTCCAGAGCAAGGGAGGTGGTGAGATCCAGGCCTGCAGTCCCCAGTGGCAGGAGTGATGGAACAGAGGGGCCTTTCCTGAGAGTGGCAGGATGGTGTGAACAGAGGCGGGTGTGGAAAGAGGCGAGGGAAGGTGCGAGAGAGAACGAGAAGGGGCTTGATTCTCTGTTGCCCTGCACTATGCGCGATCCTTTACAGCCGTCAGTGCTTCATTTGTAAGGAAAGAGGTCGCAGGGCTCAAGCGATTTGGTGTGGGGGGCTCAAGCAATTTTTTTACATTCCTAACTGAACCGCCAGGCCTGGAGGTGCCGGGGCTCAGGACTGGCAAATCCTGGCACAAATGTAAGCACTGACAACAGTCCAAAGGGAGTATCACACGCTATCAGGTCTGAAGGGGAGGATTTTATGGATGCACAAGAGACAGGGAGAGACAGGATCCATGGCCCCTACAGTAGGTTGGAGCAAATCCCTGGTAGGTTTTGAAAACAAGGAAGGTAGTTGTGAAGAGGAAGTTGAAAGGAAGGGGGTGTTAGGCAGGGTGTCGGAGTAGGGGGGCGCAGGGGTCGTTGCTATTTGAGAATGTGGTCCAGCCCACTCCCCAGAGCAGTTCCTTTCACATTCATCCGTCCAGCCAAACTTTGGTTTCCGTTGAGTTAATGCCAGAGTTTTGTGGCCAGAGATCTCTTCTCCATCACTGTGGTGATAAAAACACATGGCCCCTAATATCTCAGTAGTAATCACCTTGTCCAGAGTCATTTCTGGAAGCTGTTCACACGCTGTAATAAGGCATCTGCCTGTGATATTTGTCTTCCCTTGTTTCCTCACCTGGGTGATGCTTTTACAGCACTGGCTGGAACACAAAGGGGGTTATGCAATGAACAGTGATCCAGATTTACAGGGGGGTTACATTACAGGCTAAGAAAACCATTGCATAGGGGGAAAAAAGACGGGCACAGATTCTGGGTAAATCCAGGGTAACTCCCGCAACATCAGCAAAACCAGCTTGTATTAACACCAGCGTGAGTGAGGGTAGAATTTGGCCGTGAGCCAATAGACAGGAAGCCAGTCTACATTTCCAAAAGCTATTAATGTAAGTTCGAGTTTGTCAGTCACTTCTTGAAAGCAGCTGAACGCCAAGGAACCAAGGGAAAGGACACATGAACCTTTATCAAAGGAGACCTTTGGGTCAAAGGAGACCTTTAGGTCAAAGGATATTTATTACTCATATTGATTGATAGTGCATATCTTGTAAACGTCACTGTGGCACCTGCACTAACAATCCCAGTTTTCTATCTCTCACCTTACCATCGTTAATGGATTTTATCCTTGCAACACCCTAGGAGGCAAGGGGAGCATTAACCCCGTAAACAGATGCAGACCTGAGGCCCCGGCTACATAAGTGACTTGCCCAAAGTCATATTTTGATTAAAAAACGAGAACGGTATACCACAAACACGGCTCACATTAAATGGAGTACAAACTGGCTAACTGATAGGTCTCAAAATGTAACTGCAAATGGGAAATCATCACTGAGTGGGTGTGTTTCCAGTGGGGTCCCGCAGGGATCGGTTCTTGGCTTTCCCCTGTTTAACATTCTTATCAATGACCTGGGAGAAAATACAAAATCATCACTGCTAAAGTTTGCAGATGGCACAAAACTTGGGGGAGTGGTAAATAGCGAAGACGACAGATCACTGATTCAGAGCGATCCAAATTGGTTGGTAAACTGGATGCAAGCAAACAATATGCATTTCAATATGGTTAAATGTAAATGTAAATGTACACATCTAGGAACAAAGAACGAGGGCCGTACTTTCAGGATGGGGACTCTATCCTGGGAAGCAGGGTAGCTGAACGTGAGCTTCTAGGGCAACACTGTAGCCAAAATAACTAATGTGGTCCTTGAATGCATAAACAGGGGAGTCTTGAGTAGGAGCAGAGAGGTTATTTAACCTCTACATTGGCCCTGCTGTGACTGCTACCAGAATATTATGTCCAGTTCTGGTGCCCACAACTCAAGAAAGATGTTGATAAATTGGAGATGGTTCAGAGAAGAGCCACGAGGCTGATTAAAGGATTCGAAAACCCGCCTTATAGTGATAGACTCCAAGAGCTCCATCTATTTAGCTTAACAAAGAGAAGGTTAAGGGGTGACCTGGTTACATTCTATAAGTATCTGCACGGAGAACAAATATTTACTAATGCGCTCGTCAATCTAGCAGAGAAAGGCCTAGCACTTTCCAATGGCTGGAAGTTGAAGCTGGACAAATTCAGACACATGTTAGTGATGAGGGTAATTAACGATTTACCAAGGAAGGATTCTCCATCACTGACCATTTTTAATATCACGATCGGATGTTCTTCTAAAAGATCTGCTCTGGGAATTATTTTGAGGACGGTCCCTAGCCTGTGTTCTACAGGAGGTCAGACTAGATGATCACAGTGGTCCCTTCTGGCCTTGCCATCTATACAGAGAAGCTGTAGCTAAAGTGGGAACAAAACACAGGTCTCCTGAGTCCCAGCGTAAGCTCTAGTCTCTAGCCCATCCTTCTTGCACCTGCAGGTGTGTGCTGAATTTCTTTCTCCTCCTTGGGTCATAGCCTGATGAATGCATCTATCTCCCTGCGAATGGGGCAAAGCATTCCATCATGAGCTCAGCTTCCTCTCCAACTTTCCAGAACGTCTGGGGAGGGCCAGCGGTGGGGATCAGGGGCAATCGGCAAACACGTCAGTTTCAAGCCCCAACCCCTGAATTTAGACACCATCTTTGTGGTTATTCATTCTCTTGGTAAATTTCACGCTCTGGCAGACAGTCCCTAAGCAAACTCTCCAGCTTGTAAATCAACACCATTGCCAGCATCCTTTGGAAGGCCCTAGCTGACTTTCTTCCTTACTTCAAACCTGGAAATAAAATCCACCCAAACAAGTTTTGAATTGGGTAATCAAAGCTTGCAATATCTCCCCAGGGATCCCTGCCATGGGCTCGCCCTAGAATCGGGAGGAATTTACTCCCTTTTTCCCCCCTCAAAGGGGCTATGAATAACAAAGAGCAACCGATCGTACTCCTCCAATCTGGAAGTAGTTAGAGATCCGACTGCTAGCTCTTAGTTGCTGAGAATGGCGTGATCTCCATTCTGTCACATGGAACTGACACTGGATTGGGAGAGAGGCTTATGGGGCAGCACGTTCTGGCTGGTCTTTCCCAGCGCAGAAGCCAAGCGAGGCTGGCAAACTCATGACAGCTATGAAATCTGATAGTGCCAACCCCCAAAAGTTTGGCAAGCGCGAGTTGTAGCAAAAATCATGAGCGTGGCCTAAAAATCACCAGATTAGAAAAGTTTTTTTGCGGGGGCCTGGCTCCTGGTTTTTGACCCTACTGCACACCAGTGACAGGGTGAAAATTCATAGTGCACACAAAACGTGCACACAAATCTGTAGGCACAGGGTCCCCTAAGCACCTGCTCCCCCACTGCCTGACTCCTGTCCAGAACCCTCCCTGCTCACTCGTTCCACAATGGCAGGCTTCCAGCACTCCCTGCTTCTCCCCAGCTGGCTGTTGTAGCCGGCCACTACCCCGGCAGGCTTTCGCAGCTCCCACCAAGCTCCATAGCCCCCCGCCACTCCTACAACCCTCACCCCTGTTGAGCTCTCCAGCGTGCATGGAACGGGGGGGGGGGGCTCCATTGGATTTGTACCTCCACTCTGCACCTTAGCAACATGTGAATTATGAGAAAGGATCAGACCCCCTGGTCCACTGAGGCTAGTATCCTGCATCTGACTGTAGCTAGCACCAGGTGCTATAGAGGAAGATATAAAAATCCTTAACTATCGGATCGGGGATAATCTGGCCCTCACTTTGGCTCTCCCTCCTGGTCCCTAATAATTAGCAATTGGCTTAAGCCCGGAAGCATGAGGTTTAATTGTTGTAACCCCTAACTGTGCTAACTCTGGATATCCCCGATAGCCACAGACATGGCCATTCTGGCATGGAATCGTGCTGTTTTCTTGGCCTTGCCTCATCCTGCCTGAGAACCAGTTTCTCTGTCTCAGGTCATTGGGCTGCATGCCTGTAAATAACCTACACAAAGATCTCAAGGGCCTTAGTTTAAAGAGGCTGTAGGAGAGGCATGGCAACCTAGGATTTCCGGGTGTCACTGCTGCTAGCTGCAGCCTCTCGTAACTTCACCTCGGCAGCAGGGGTAGAACTCTGATCATCTGTCTGCAAAATGGCATCATCTCCCTGCCACATGAACTAATGGAAAACCTCTGACAGCAGTGCAGAGACTATGACACACAGTCAAGCAGTTCTGATTCCATCCAGTAGAGGGGTTTAGCTCAAGCTGTAGCAGCTTATGCTTTTAGCTCCTCGTGGTGTATTGAGAACTGGGTTGGAATTGCAAGCTATCACTTTAAGAGAGGGATATGTGCGTGTCTGTTTCCTGTTCCTGCTTGCAGGTTAGGGGGCTCTGTAGCAAAGCTTGTGAGCAGAGTCAGTCTGGTAAGAGTCAGCTTAAAGTAAGGTGAGTTGAGTTGTGCTTCACTGCCTTAAGGAGCAGCCTGTTTTCTCTCTCTCTGTTTTGGGGTTCTTGGGTGTTTTCATTCTGAGTTCTAAGAAATGAAGTTGTGTTATGTTGCAGTCTTCCAGCGAGAGTGTTTATGCTTTTATCTAATTTCTCTAGGTGTGTGTTGTGAACATAACACTCTGCAGGTCCCAGTGCAATCCCTGAATCACCCAAAATGGCAGCTGTCCTACACCTCTACTAACTAGCTTCCTCTTTGCAATATGTACACCTGGCAGTATCCAGGAGGCCCAAGCACTTCTATAATCACACTGGTATTTTGTACGTCAAATAGAAAATGGATATTCAAACACAACTGGCCCCTTTTTACGGGCAGTCTCAGCAGCGAGGCCAAGGAATGGCTGGGCCAGGAGGAATAAACTCCCTAGAGGCGGTCTCTGCACTCAGGGTTAAAGGCATATTAGCAAGGTATGTGAGAGGTTGGCTGGTGACAGGGGGAAGCTCTCCCAGCTGCTGCCCATACTGTATACGTTCAGACCGCCTTTGTGGGGGGTGATGCCAGGGCACCAATCAACAGCACTACATTTGCTTTAAATCATGACTACTAATCATTCGGCGAAGGGACCTCACACCTGGGTGTTGTCAGCCCCTGAGTGAGATTCCCCAGGCACCTGATGTGGTGCTTGAAAGATGACAGCAGAGCACTTAGAACGGCCATGCAGACATAATCACATTCGACCTCTCCCATTTCACGGCCAGATCTTAGTTTACATTCCCAGTCAGTGATCGTGAGCGCACCTGGTTGTTTGGATGTCTGATCCATCTGCCGGTAAAGAGATGCTGGCTGGTCTTCTTTGCAGCCCCGTCATTTCTCGCAAAAAGAGTCTACTGCCACTAATCCTCTGTGCCCCTCAGTAAAAAACAACAACCTTGCTTGCTCCTAGCTCGCTGGTGGAAAGTACCCGAGGATTAAAAACCTCCGTGTTTCGCACATTATTGGAGATTTCTGTTTCAGGCCCGTGCAGCCCTGAGCTAAATATTCAAGGTGGAAGGAGGGAGAGAGAAGGAAGGTTGCATGGATTTATCTGACACTAATAAGTTTTCATGGTTGCATAGTAGTGCCTAATGGATTTCCCTGCTGGTAGGCAGAAAATCTTAAATGAAACCCCAGCACATCAAATTAGTTGCAAAGGGCTCCCGGCTCGAATTCACAGTTTAAAGGGGAGCCTAAAGCCGAATGAATGAGCATTGGATTGGAGTTTATTTTTCCACAGGCAGGCATTTGTTTCACAGGGCACCATATGTAAGCAAGATTTGGTTACAGCGCCTGCTTCTCCTGATGTGTTATTTCTCAGCCAGGGTGCAGAGCTGGGGAAACTTCAAGTCACCTTATAATTAGAAGGTAATTTTCTAATTAGCCCGAAATGGAATTGGATCCGATGCCGGCTTCTGGGATGTTTATGATGGGGTGTCACTCCTGACACTTGCTGTTTATCATTCCTGAGCCAACCAAGCCCCTGTCATGCTCTGCGGTGGTTAAATCACGCCTGGTTGAGTGGAAAGTTCATTTCTCAGGCCTGTGCATTTAAATAGCTTACCAGGCAGTTGGGTTCTAATCCAAAACAGTAGGACCATGTGAAATAGCCTCCTGGAGGAATTCCCTGCTGCGCTGAATCCAGAACTGAAGGAAATTGCTCCGGGTGGGCCACAGTTCAGGAGCAACTGAAGAACAAGGAGGTCAGGTCAGACGGCTAGAGCAGACGCATGTGGTGCTGTCATTCAAACAGGTGAATTTAGGACATAGCGTTTTGCTACCGTTTACCATCAGTCTATCGACTCTGGTATCTGGCCTCTCGCAATGACCAATGTTGTTGTGGCAGAAGTAAGAGACACACCAGCCAGAATGCACCTGCTCTAATGTGCAATAACCTATGGAAAGGAATCCTCCATCACCCTCCTTGTAGAACATTGTGTATTTGGTCAGCTGCATCATGGGAGTCATGTCTCTGTCCTCCGGTGCGTCCGAGTCAAACCTCATTCCTCAGGATAAGATGAGCACTACCGACTTGATTCTGAAACGTCGAAGCCAATTTGGATGCCTTAAATTGGTAGGTGTTGTGTAATAACAACAAAGATGTTGCTTCACTGATGCTAGTGTTGAGATACCCCTCATCTGATCACCTGCAGGGTGAACCCAGATCACCTGGGAACATGAGCTTCTACTGGTGGAGCTAAAGGATCAGGTCTGTTAGCTTGGAGGCGATAGCAGACACATAATCTTCCAGCCACTAGAGGGAGACAGAGCCTCACACCAGTTTGCGCGGGTTTCGCTGGTTTGTGGGTTACACTGGTGGAGGCTAGCGGGTGTAGGTTGTAGCATAGTATTGGGAAGAGTTAAGCAGCTGAGGCGGGGGGTTGTCACTGAAGGGGAATGAGTACGGTGACCGTGTCATGTCTTCCCGATGAGACAGAACACCAACGGTCCTGACAGGTTGTGGTCATTAAAGATCCCGCAACGCCTGTTGTAAGAACAGATGACCATAATGCTCCCATCTGGCCTTAAAGTCTATGACTTAATTCCTTCTGCAGAGTGGAAGAATGGCCCAGTGGTTAGATTGCTAGCAGGAGACTTGGGTTCAAGACCTTGCCTTGCTATGAGCTTCCGGCATGACGTTGGCCGAGTTGCTTAGTTTTTTTATGCCTCAGTCCCCCTTCTGTAAAATGGGGATAATCCCAGCCTCAAAGGTGTGTTGGGAGAGACTCTCAGGTGCATAGGTACTGCAATAATGGGGGTCACCTAAATACCTAAGACCGACAGCCTTCTGCTAATTTGGCTACTCTGAATTCCTCGACACGGTGGGCTGAGGGGAAAATGTTATTGCAGCATTGATTGTTTAGAATGCATGACGCTCCATTTCAGCCCACTGCCTCCTGTGACCACAGTTCGCGAAGCCCTTGAATTCCCTGGAAATATCCTGGTGTGAATGAGCCGTGAGAAGGGGCATCATTTCCCCTTGTTTAGATGGCAAGTGGAGAGATGATTCCCTGACGTCTGGGAAGAGCCACTTAAGCAGAGAACTGCAAGATAAACAAGATCAACATTCAGATTAAAAAAGAATTTGTCTAGATTTTAAAAAATGGCTCCGTTTGGCACAGAAATATACAGACGTGTAAACAGGTCTGTGACATGCTGAGGGTGAGTCAGGCATGTTAGCCCTGGGATGAAAGTTGTTTTGTTCTTAAACACATTCCCCTTCCATGGCACTCTGTATCTCAAAGCAGCACCCGGGAACCCCCATATTCACCACTGTCATATAATTATGATATGTTTCATACAAAGTATTCCTTGGGAGGTATAATTTTAAAAGACTTGATCTGTTGAACATTAATGTCCTGTTGGATTGTATGTGCTATCATTGTATGTGAAGATCTTGAGTTTTGCTATGTGTGTGTGTGACTGAAATATGTTGTGAGGTTGGGAACACCCACAACCAGCCTTTCCGGTACAACAATGGAGGAGCCAGATGTGCTGATGTCCCATTGAAAGGAATCCACTCTCCCAACAAGCATCTCAGAGAAAGCACGTATACAATGGAGACTGCTTGGCTCATGTCATAGCAAAAGATCTTTCCAGCAAGCTGGAAAAGAGGGGAAGTGACATCCTGACTTTGCCTCACTCCCCCTGACTTACTTCTCCTTTGAGCGGTCTCTAAAAAACGACGTCTGGGGTAAATTACATCTTGGGAAACCGTCCTCATATCGTGAAAGGAGCAGGTAATGTTTGAATGTTCTTGCGTTACTCAGGTATCTGTTTAGACTTTTTTGAGCAATTGCCCAGATCAAGTTCCCAAAGACGAAACTGAAGTGAGAGCTCATGGTCGCTTAGGGGACCCAAGAAACAAAATAACAAAAAAAGAAGAAGGCTATTTTGATTTATTGGCATGGGCATGAATAGGCAGTAAAGTCTGTTGGAGGCCTGTGGAGTCATGGGCATGGGAGTTATGAGAGTCAAAGAAATGAAACCAGGAAGGATTTTTCTGTCCAGGACTGACTGTAATGGGGAATGGGGAACTCCCAGAGCTCTTGCAGACATGTTGGTGAGTGTTTTATGGGAGGAACTGAACAATGAATTCAGCAAAAAGGCTGATTCTTTGAAGGAGTTGCTCTATTTCTGAAGACTGCGTTGAAGCAAGGACCAGGGTGTATTTTAACAAACCGTAAAGCCATGTCCTCGGCTGATGTCACTTGGCATAGCTCTTTTGCAGTCAGGGGCGTTCACAGGCGTTCACTTGGCACACCCCAATTTGCAGTCAGGGGCGTTCACAGCTGAGGTTATGGCCCCTAAACAATAAATCATTTAAAAAAGGTAAAATGATATCTCCTACCGCTGAGCTCTCTGTATATTTCACAAAGTAACCAAATCCTCTTCAGTGGCCAAAAAGTATGGGAGAAACATCCTAAAGAATGTACCATGCAAACTTCACGTTGCAAGGAATGAACGGACGGTTTTATTTATAGAATCATAGGACTGGAAGGAACCTCGAGAGGTCATCTAGTCCAGTCCCCTGCACTCATGGCAGGGCTAAGTATTATCTAGACCATCCCTGACAGGTGTTTGTCTAACCTGCTCTTAAAAATCTCCAATGATGGAGATTCCACCACCTCCCTAGGCAATTTATTCCAGTGCTTAACCACCCTGACAGTCAGGAAGTTTTTCCTAATGTCCAACCTAAACCTCCCTTGCTGCAATTTAAGCCCATTGCTTCTTGTCCTATCCTCAGAGGTTAAGAAGAACAATTTTTCTCCCTCCTCCTTGTAACAACCTTTTATGTACTTGAAAACTGTTATCACATCCCCACTCCATCTTCTCTTCTCCAGACTAAACAAACCCAATTTTTAAAAGCTTCCCTCATAGGTCATGTTTTCTAGACCTTTCATCATTTTTGTTGCTCTTCTCTGGACTTTCTCCAATTAGTCCACATCTTTCCTGAAATGTGGCGCCCAGAACCGGCCCCAATACTCCAGTTGAGGCCTAATCAGCGCGGAGTGGAGCGGAAGAATTACTTCTCGTGTCTTGCTTACAACACTCCTGCTAATACAGCCCAGAATGAGATTCGCTTTTTTTATTAGAAATTTTCACAGAAGACCGAAAAGCCCCTGGAGTTGATGCTGATCAAAGTTATACAAGTTTTACGCTAATGTAACTCCAGTGGGGCCAGTTCTCCGTTGTCCTGCCCCTTGCACAATTATTTACAACAGGGTAAAATGTATTCCGATTTGGTAGCCTTTCACACTCACTTTGCACGGGTGGAAATGACTACACAAGCTGCAGGACGATGGGTAATTGGGCCCAGAGGCATCACGTTAGTGTCAAACTCATGTCACTTTGATTGACATCAGCTGATTTAGAGCCCGATTCCGCTCCCGCTGTGGACATTGGCAAAACTCCCACAGACTTCAGAGCGGCAGGACTAGCTTCTTTCACTGGCGTCAATTACATTCGAATCCGGTCCCTATCTGGGTAGAGAATTCATGGAAAAAAAACCACACATACAAAGCGTAGCTAGACCTGGTTTTGATTGACTGCAGCTGACAATCCGAAACTACAGTTTAACCTTAGACGTGTTTTTACGCTTTCAGATCCGGATGTCTGTGTTATTCAAATATCTCAGACGTCTACATAGATGATCTTCTGGCACTGACGTAGGTTTGCTGCCAGTAGCTACCCAGAGCAGACCCAGTGGCTATAAATTATGGATACTTATTTAAGGAAAGACACTGCTTTTCCGCTGCAAGTTTCTTTGAGTTCCTTCTGTCTCCGCTGGCGGTGACCTGCATTTTCCAGCATTAGCGATATTATTTTTTTTATTTTGCAGAGATTAATATGCGTCTGGAGAAGTCTTTGTGAAATTCCCTGAGTGGGGTCTATCCAGGACTAGCCTCAGCAGAAACGCTTCTGGACTAAATGGAAACTCTAAACTGCTTCTGCTGAACATTAGCCTAGGGAGCAGGAGCTGGAATGAAGAGATCTCAGAACTCCGCAGCTTCCATTTAAGTACCTAAATGAAAGGGCGAGGTTCTGAAAGACACCAGCTCCCAGCATCTTCCAGTCAGCTCAATGGGAGCTGAGCTCTTTGGAAGATCTGGTCCTAAGAGTTGATGGGGCTGATTCCCATTCACACTGGGGAGTCCGTTTACACAGCAAAAGTCATGCACGGGCTCCCCCTCCCGGGTGAGTGTGAATCCAGCTAGCTCGGGTAACACTAGCAGACAAGACAGTGCAGCACGGGGCTTCGGGGCGAGTCGTATACTGGCTATGTCCTTGTCTCGCTAGCCCCGCTGTGCTGTCTTCACTGCTAGTGTTACCCAGCTACTTGGATTCAGGCTAGCGCAAGTCAGCTGGCTTGTGCACGGCTTTCCCCGTGTAGGCAGATCCTCCGGCTCTTTACACTGCTCTGGCAATGCAAAGGGACCTTAAAACGGGTGCATGGAATTGACTGCCAGGGCGGTGTAAAGTGGCCTCAGTGTAAATGAGAGCCAGGCCTTTAACTCTCGGAGGGGGGATGGATAGCTCAGTGGTTTGAGCATTGGCCTGCTAAACCCAGGGTTGTGAGTTCAATCCTTGAGGGGGCCATTTAGGGATCTGGAGCAAAAATCTGTCAGGGGACAGTACTTAGTCCTGCTAGTGAAGGCAGGGGACTGGACTCAATGACCTTTCAGGTTCCTTCCAGTTCTATGAGATAGGCATATCTCCATTTATTTATTTAAATCCCAGCCTGATTTTTTTGGGGATGTGGGGGGGGTGGGGTGTCAGTGAGCATCTAGTACAATAACACCTACATTCAGGTGCACAAAAGCCCAGAACAACAAGGTGTTTTCCTAGTAGTGTTCCTCCAAGACAGCAGAGCTGTGTGTGTGTGTGTGTGTGTGTGTGTGTGTGTGTGTGTGTGTGTGTGTGTGTGTGTGTGTGTGTGTGTGTGTGTGTGTGTGTGTGTGTGTGTGTGTGTGTGTGTGTGTGTGTGTGTGTGTGTGTGTGTGTGTGTGTGTGTGTGGGGAAATTATAGCATTGCTCCCAGGGGACGACTGTATCAAATATGTGTCTTAATCTGAACACCACCACTCTTGGACTCCGCCTGATCTCTTCCAGCAAGGAGTTCCACAGGCACAGACAGTTCTATCACCACTCCCCTGACCGTGGATCTACCCAGCTTCATTGACTGTGGGCTGCTGTCATCATTAGAGCTGGTAAAGGAATGGTTTCCCTACCAGCCCTAGGCAGGATTGAAACCCAGCCCATACAAGAGAAGGATTACATTGCAAAGAAGCAAGTGACACGTCTGTAATCCTCACCCCAGCAACATGAGGGTTGTTCTTAGTCACACATCGCTACAGGTAGCTGGAACTAAGTCCCGATAACGCTGGGAAACCAAACTCAGTTCTCAGTTAGTTAGACCTCCCCTCGCCCCAAAAAATCACAGACTTGGATTTTCAAAGAAACTTCAGGGGGTGTGACTCCGAACTCCTAGTGAATTCCAATGAGAGCCATGCACCTAAATCCCTTTGGCCTATTTGCAAATCCTAGCCAAGAGTAACAGCAAACAGAGCCTGGCCCCGGATTTGCTAGGAGAGGAATTCCAATGCAATCACCATATGGCAATGTCTGAAGCCAATTCAGCTTCCCCCCACCGCACTTCTGCCCTTCCCTTAGTCCAGAAATGGGGAATGTCTGCGGTAATCAGGAGACTTTGGATTTTGGGGGGGAACTTGTGAGTTTTCAAACTCACACACCGGGATGTTTTTCTGGTGGCATTTTTCAGGGTTGTGACGTAATCCTATGAAAATACACTTGAAACTCCCCCACGTGTTGGAGTAGCTACTGCTAGCTTCGGACTCAAGGACAACGTGGATGTATTTCTGCGAGGGGAGGGTTCTTCCCCTGGAACGGCGGGGTTGGCTACATGGGGAAGTTACTCTGGAACAAGGTATGGTGTGAATGTAAAGCACGATAAACTAGCTCAGATAACTGCCTCTACGGACACACTTAATCCAGAGTCAGAGTGGCTTTTCCCAGTTAATCCACTTCCAAACTGGATCAAGCTAAATCAGAACAAGGAATGAGAGTCCACATGGGGGTGGTGTTCCACAATAGCTATTCTGGCCAATTTCCCCCACGTAGCCAAGGCCATGCAGGTCTGTGTGATTTTTATCACGAAACACAGGGAAAGTGGCATGAACGTTCACGCTGAGCAGAGGAATGGCACCGATCATTTCTGGGCTCATTCTGCACCTTGCTTCCCCCCCCAAACCCAGGCCAGACGCTCGCTCCGCCAGGCTCTTTGTCCCTAGCAAGCACAGAGCGGATGCTCCTCGGTGCAGCCACCCCCCTGGAATGCACGTTTTGTGATTATTTAAAAAAGCCAAACTCAGGCACTGCGGCTGGGGAAATGAAAAACCAGGACAGTTTGGCTGCTGCGGAAGGAGCAGGGACATCGTATGAAATACGGGGCCTGTCCTAGGAAAACAGGGACATCCTTGATGGAGAGGGCCTCCCGCTGCATTTTGGGAGTGCTTGGATTTCAGGTACTCGCTCTGGGCCGCTCCATGCAGGTTGGGAGCCAGTCTGGATTCTGAGCACACAGAGCGGGTCTAGACCCAGGCTTAGTGGAGGGAAGAGTAGGGGGTGCATTGAGAGCACTATTGTCCCCTATTTCCAGGCCCTGCCTCGGGCTCCTCCCCAGGCCTTAACTGCAGAGACAACTCTCCCAGCTCCACCCCCTGCCCCTGCCACCCTCAAAGGCCACTGATGCTGCTAAGGGGAGCGTGCAGCACGTTTAGCCTTCTGCTCCAACCAAAGGAGTCAGGGATGAGCCAGGGACTTGCGGATGAGCAAGCCCCGGGAGCTGCCTTTTGCAAGAGGAGACGCCGCCGGTGACTCCAGTTCTCAGGGGGAAGGAACCCGTTTGTTTTGTCCAGGGCAGTTCTTTCATCTTCCTCTCTCCCCCACTGCAGCCTGCCTTCGTTTCCCGGCGCTGGATCCTGGAGCCCCTGTGAGCCAGCCTGCAGCTCTGCCCGCCTCATGAGCGGAACCAGGACCAAACCCGCGATCCAGAGAGTCACTTCCCCCTTGCTCCGTAGGGGTGTGGATGCTGTGCCCGTCCTCTGCCTGGCGAAGCTACCTTCCCCCTCTGAGCAAGGCCAGCTGTTCTGGCTGGTGCCATGGCTGCTCCCCACCTGCTCAGGTGAGTGAGCAGTGGCCTCCTATGTTCACAGCCCACCAATGTAGGTAGCCGCTGCAGCAGAGCAGAGGGGAGTCATGCCCCGTTAGTCTCTCATAGGTGGCTCACGGCGGAGCCCTTGCAGGCTGAGTGGATTGCCCGCTCCGAGCAGTCTGCAGTGATGCCGCGCGGTACTGGGTTTCTCTGCCAGGTTTGGATGATGATTTGTAGCTGCTGTAGAAGCTAGATCTAGCTAGGGTCTTTCCCGTTGGGTTGGGCAGGGGTCATATGCTAGGGGGAATGAGCGCCGTATGCGAACCTATGTAGCACAGACTAGAGTTCCCGCAGAGGAGACCCAGCAGAAGGAACGAGGGTTTCCCCACCCGATGCTGCAGTTTGTTTTCCTTTCACTGCGTGTGGTGTCTGCAAGGAGGGCGAAGAGCCACGAGGCAGATGGCAGAGAAAAGAAACGTCGCCTGGCAGCATGGAAAGGAAGAGACAGCTCATGCCTTCAGAATGTGCGGACAGACAAAGGAACGTGAACACCCCCCGAGTGCCTTACGGCTGCTCTGTGTAAACAGGGGGCCTGTCTAAATCAGGCGTTCGCTGGGGTGGGGGATGAGTCACCAGAAGGATGTCCCAGAGTCTGGAGGACAAAAATCCCAGGGGTTGGGCACGGGCCATGCGGCTGCCACGTTAGGCCTGAATTTGCAGGATCTGCTCTAGCTGCATTAACTAAAAAGGTCTGATGGACTGTCGGGCATCCGAAACCGTGCTGGTTCGTAGTTAACCCCTTCACTGCCGATTCACCCTCTACACCTTCATTCCAATTTGTTGGCATTTTACCCCTGCGTTGTCCTGGTGTCAATTGACTGCACCACGGGCAGGGCCATGGAGAATTGGGCCCCTTATCCAGTTACTTAGAGTGGAAGCCCTTTGGGGCAGGGAGCATCTTTCTTTCAGTGTTTGTACAGCACCTAGCGCAAGGGGGTCCTACTGGAATATCACAAGCCAGGGGCAAGTCCAGCGAAGAAGTTTGGACAGGCCAGGGTCAGACTGCTGCTAAGCTGGCTGGCATCGGGGTTGCCTTGCTGACCTGTCCTTATGTAAACGTATTCAGCGGTACGCACAGCTGCTTATGATGGGGTGTTTGCCCCACACCAGCTCTGGGGGCATGAATGGGGGCTGGAAGAGGCCTCTTAACCTTATGTGGGGCACCTGGAGGGGAGCCAGGGTTTGGTGAGGCCTAATTTCAGATGAAGCCCCGCAGGGGGAGGAGGTGGGCTGGGAATAGAGAGCCAGGAAGTGAGACCAGGAGGAGGTTGCAGGGAAGGGGACTTCACTCTCTAGAGGGAAAGGGAGTTGGTCAGGGACAAAGAAGGAGTCCAGGGGCAGAGTGAGCCCTGGCCTCCTGCCCTGGATTAGGGAGTCTGGCAAGAGGCCAAGGGGGTGAAGTAGCCATGGGGAGAAGAGGACAGACCAGGAGATGGAGTGGAAAGGAGCCCAGGGAACCAGCAAGAGGGACTGAGCAGATCTGGATTGCTAGTTGTAGGGTCCCTGGGCTGGAACCCAGAGCCATGGGCAGTCCGGGTTCTCCCACTGCTCTCTGGGAAGTGGCCCGGGACCTAGAGGTGGAACAGAAAATGGTCTGAGGCAGCACCCAGACCGCTTGTGTGGTGGGACTCTGGTACTCCGGAAGTGGGGGCTGTATAGCGACCTGGTCAGAGGGCCGAGTCATGAAGAGAGAGAGGGGAACTGCTGCAAAGCTGCCAATGACAGGAGGTGCCCAATGGGGCAAATGCTAATTCCCAGGCCTAGCCACAAGGAGGCGCACCTGGGGTGAGTGCAGCCCTTTCCACGGCCGTGTAGGATAACGAGGACGTTTTGACCACAGAACGTATCCAAGTTGGAGGAGGTTACACTGGTCGGAGGAAGTTATCCGTACAACCGATGCACCGAGCGTACTGCCAGGAGACAAGTAAAGAAAAACAAGCAAGTCCCTACATTGAGTAAGTGGTATCTGGCCTGGTCAGCATGCGCGATCAGTCCGCGAGCAATGGAAATAACCCAACCGGAAAACCCATGTAACACAAACACAGTGTGGAGAGCAATATGTATGTAAACGGATGTCGATTATACAAGACACAATGCTTAGTGCTGATTGGATGTAGGGTGACCAGATGTCCCGATTTTATAGGGACAGTCCTGATATTTGGCGCTTTGTCTTATATAGGTGCCTATTACCTCCCACCTCATGTCCCGATTTTTCACATTTGCTGTCTGGTCACCTGTAGGGGTTTCTTGCCCCTTTCTGGGGCGGCTGGGGACCAGACCGCCCGCTACTCTATTGGAGTTTGGGGAATAAGCGCAGTTCACTGCTCAGGCCCTTAAGCAGGGGCTGAGCAATCAATAGTTAATAGGCCCGGGCCCTTGGTCAGGGCGGGGCAAGGAGCAGTTTCCAGCTCAGGCCCTTAAGCAGGGGCTGAGCAATTAGGAAGTCAATAGGCCCCGGGCCCTTGGTCAGGGCGGGGCAAGGAGCAGTAGCCCAGGTCCTGGCTCTGGCGAACCTGGGAGAGGGGGAGACTGCCACCCACACGTTGGGTGGCAGGGGGGACGCAGGCCCACCCACTCCACTGCGTCCCAGCCCGGGGCCCTAGCAGCGGCAGAAAAGCCCGCTGCTGAGTCAGTGGGGATCCTGGCCGCAACACACTGACCTGGGCTCTGGCAGTGCTGCAGCCAGACTAGAGTCGGCTGCCCCCGGGCTACTTCCACCTTCCCCCTCTCCAGGTACCTGGACCAGGGGGGCGTCCTCCAGGAGGTCGCAGACCATCGGCACCTCGGCGTCGTCTGCGGGCGGCAGGCTCGTCGGCTCCTCGGGGTAGCGGGCCAACGGCAGTCCTGGCAGCTCCTCGGGGTAGCGGGCCAACGGCAGTCCTGGCAGCTCCTCGGGGTAGCGGGCCAACGGCAGTCCTGGCAGCTCCTCGGGGTAGCGGGCCGGCGGCAGGCCTGGCAGCTCCTCGGGGTAGCAGGCCGGCGGCAGGCCTGGCAGCTCGTCGGGGTAGCGGGCCGGCGGCAGGCCTGGCAGCTCCTCGGGGTAGCGGGCCGGCGGCAGGCCTGGCAGCTCCTCGGGGTAGCGGCTGGGCGCCGGGGCCTCCCGGCGGGGAGCTGGACCTCGGGCATCCGGCCTCTCCAGTGGCTGCCGCCCAACTGCGGTCTGAGGGCCGGCTTTTCTACTTCCTGTGCCGCCCCCTGGTCCTTGAGGGGCGGGGACAGGATTCTCTGGCTCCGCCCACTTAGGCGTCCAGGAAGGTTCCTGGTCTTTCTCTGGGGCGGCTGGGGACCAGACCGCCTCGCTACATCACCCTAATTGGATGGTTATACATCATGGATGTGTGTATAGATGCTGGAGCATTGTAGGAGCAATCCATCGTGACCGGCCTACACACGAGAAGGTAAGTGAGCATTATCGTTTTCTATCTATCTGTCATTCATTGCTATAATAGTAATTGTAGTCCCCAGGTCTGATTTTGGTTCAAATAAAGGGTTGAGTAAATAACCCTGAGGGTTTCTACCCATAGCATGTTGCACCTCACTCAACAGTCATGGTCTATGATTAGGGGTGCCTACACTCTTCTGCATTACAAAGAAACAATACTAAACCGAATTAAATTGTGCATAGTGAGATGGCTGGATTAAATAGAAGATGCAGGCGAGGCCAATCCTGGGTTAATTAAGATGCCCATGTGAGCAATTTAATCTGTACGGTCTATGGGGGACACTGTGTCACAGCTCCCATGGGGCTTCGGCCAGGAGATCCATAAAAGAGCTTTAGCTTTATGAACACAAGACGGGCAAATCCCTCCAGAAGAGGGACAGTCTTGTAGGCAAGACGCTGGCAGTTTTGCCGTTGACCTCAAAGGGAATTGCAGGTGCTAACGAACGCTCCCGATCAGTCCCGTCCATCCTCCTCCTGTTCTCTATGGGACTCCTCCCAGGAGCAAGAGACCTGTAGGCAGTTCCATGGAGCCTTCCTAAGGATGAACCCCATCTAGTCTCTCTAAGGTTTTTCTAATGTGCCTTTCACTGTAGTAGCTACGTCACAGGAGAAGGAAACTGCCCGCTATTTAGATCGTTGATCTGCCGTTAGCTAATATCCCAAGAAAGCTTTGATCAGAAGCCAAAAGTTCCACACTGTAGCTGCTTCTCTAGAGTGCAAATACCCATGCAGGGTAGTTATGGGCTTTTGAATGGCGCCCACAGTAGCTTCCTAATGAGACGAGCTCAAGCAGCCGGGTAATTCCCCCTTGTGGCTCAGCCAGGGGAGCTGCTACCTGTAAGCATTAGGCTGGAGAGCTGCCACCTTTTGGGTAAGAACATAAGAATGGCCATCCTGGCTCAGACCAAAGGTCCATCTCGTCCAGTATCTTGTCTTCCAACAGTGGTCAATGCCAGCTGCTTCAGAGGACATGAACAGAACAGGTCATCATCCCCTGTAAATATCATGACACCAGTGTGCCATCTGGCATTGGGGAGCTCTTGGGGTCACAGTGGGCATTTTATAGTGCATCATCTTGGCCTCTGCAGCACATTGGGGGGTATGCAATAATGGTTTTATTAAATATGACAGGATCCCCAAGAATTTCTGTTAAAGCCAGGAATGGAGACAGCCCAAGAGACACCTGTGCCATGAAACCAAAGCATGCCCCACAAAAGCTGTAACACTGACCGGGAAAAGCAAACGGAACGGTGCATGGATTCTGGCTGCCATGTGGAAGGCTAAAGGTTACTTCGGTGAACTCAGGACATCCGCCAGGGTGGAGTCAAAGGCAACTCGGATTAATGAAGGAGGAAAACATCCGAAGCGTATCATTTCTGGCTTGGTTGGAAGCCAAGTGGGGATAAACCAGAGAGATCACAAATGGTTATTTCAGATGTCAAGCACCAGGAAATACACGTGGGCACACACCCACCATGGGAACTGTAAGTCCCAGGGCATGCCCATAGCAGAGAATGAGAAGAGGGGATCTGGCGTGGGGCATGCGATTCCCACCAAAACGCATTCAGCATTCTTCACGTTCCAGGCTAAACATCCGCTCAGAAAAGGCATGAGCCAGGAGGAAGCTGGGGTCCAGCCACCACAGAACAATCAGGAGGGCTTGTCCTTTCAGCTGTTTAGGGTCTAGCGGGGTTGGTTTTAATTTAGTTGGAGTGGGCACAGATGCAGGGACAGGAACGCTGGATAATCGAATCATCCGTGATGACCTTTCATTGACCACTGGGGATTAGCAGCTCCCAGAAAGGAGAATTCAGCTAGGGGGGAGAGGCCCACTCCAAAATGCCAATGGGAGGATAACAGCTGGTACTGGAAATACTGCTGCATTCAGGCTCAGGGAAAAAAATCCCTGGTACCTTTCCATCCGGTGGCCTTTCCGAACCATGGTGCCATCCAGACGGTTGATGGGAAACACTGTACTCCTGGCTCTTTGGATTTCGAAAGGGCGTGTGCTCCAGAAGAGACATTTTCTTTCTCTGTCTTGTCTTCGCTGTTGTTTCTGCAAGCCTCTTGACTTGAGAGCAGGCTGAAGCTCCGCCTGCCTGGAGCGTGGCTCCCCTCCAACAATGGTAATGGCTCAATCCTGCGT
>JAVFKX010000356.1:0-27282 GCA_033296515.1 Macrochelys suwanniensis | reverse complement strand
TCCAGGGTAGATTGGCAGAGGCCCTGGAGGTTTTTTGCCTTCCTCTGCAGCATGGGGCACGGGTCACTTACCGGAGGATTCTCTGCATCTTGAAGTCTTTGGACCATGATTTGAGGACTTCAATAGCTGAGACATAGGTGAGAGGATTATTCCAGGAGTGGGTGGGTGAGATTCTGTGGCCTGCATTGTGCAGGAGGTCAGACTAGATGATCATAATGGTCCCTTCTGACCTTAAAGTCTATGAGTCTATGAGTCTATGATTCCAGAATTCACACTTCTACAGCTTTTAACCATTTCACCAGAGCAACATTTCACCATCCTATTATCCAAACATGCTTTATCCCTTTTATACATTTCCTGAGGATCCGAAGCCTCCCAAACTGAAGGCAAAAAACCCTCCATTCCCCTCCTGGTGTCACTATCTGGAGTCTTGCCTTCCCCAAACTTTCCTGACAAGTGTCTGGGTATAAAAGGGAATGTTTCAGCCTAAAATGAAATGCCTTTTCCCCGGGGCTGTCGAGCTGATGGGGAGTTTAGCCATCAGCTCCTTGCCCTGAGAAAAGCTCCCTCGGAATGCTCCGATGTATGTACCTTTACATCATCTTTTATAGCGTACGCTAACAAGAACATAACCTATAGCGACTCCGAGTGGGTCAGCATCACAACCTCTACTGAGTCACCAATTCTCCTAATTTCAACAACCTGCTCATTATTTCAAGCCAATTCTAGTATTTCTAGCCATAACAACAATATATTTGAAAACTGAGAGGTGGATAAGGAACTGGTTAAAGGGGAGACTACAGCGGGTCATACTGAAAGGTGAACTGTCAGGTTGGAGGGAGGTTACTAGTGGAGTTCCTCAAGGTTCAGTTTTGGGACCAATTTTATTTAATCTTTTTATTACTGACCTCGGCACCAAAAGTGGGAGTGTGCTAATAAAGTTTGCAGATGACACAAAGTTGGGAGGTATTGCCAATTCAGAAAAGGATCGGGATATCCTACAGAAAGATCTGGATGACCTTGTAAACTGGAGTAATAGTAATAGGATGAAATTTAATAGTGAGAAGTGTAAGGTTATGCATTTAGGGATTAATAACAAGAATTTTAGTTATAAGCTGGGGACGCATCAGTTGGAAGTAACGGAAGAGGAGAAGGACCTCGGAGTCCTGGTTGATCACAGGATGACTATGAGTCGCCAATGTGATGTGGCCGTGAAAAAAGCTAATGCGGTCTTGGGATGCATTAGGCGAGGTATTTCTAGTAGAGATAAGGCGGTGTTAGTACCGTTATCCAAGGCATTGGTGAGACCTCATTTGGAATACTGTGTGCAGTTCTGGTCTCCCAGGACCTGCTCCCCACAGCAGAGTGAGAAAAGGCCGTCCAGCCCTGCTGCTACATAGGAGAGAAGCAAAGAAGGAAGGCAGGAGCTCTCCCTCAGCAACTACCTGAAGGTCCCTCTCCCTGAGGGAAGGGAGGACCTGCTCCCGTTGCGCCAGGGTGTGGTGTTCTGTCCCATCGAGTGGTGCTGAGACTCCATAGAGAGAGAATTAAATGAGTCTGTTCTATAGCCGTAGCTAATAGGCAGTTGGCTTTTAGCTCCTGCTGTAGAGACTCATGGACTAAGCTCCCAGGTTCGATCCTGCCCGCTGACGACCCGGGTCTATTAGTGTTATAAGTGGGGGGTTGTGACGTTATTGACATGAACTGTGACCATATAGATCATTGCTGCAACCAAGGTCCTAGAGTTGCTCCTATTCATTTCACACCCAAAGTCATGAATTTCATGGCTAATGAAAGCTAAGAGGTTTCTTCCCTGTGGGATTTGCTGATGCTTCACCCCTGTGGATTCTCCAATGTCAAGCAAGCTTTGAGTTGTCACTGTCGCTTTCCCCACACTCAAGGCATGTACAGGGTTTCTCTCCCCTGTGGGTTCTCCTGTCCAACCCTGGCACCCCTAACCCCCCTAGTTCTGCCCCCCCAGTACCGCCCCCCCCAGGCTGCTCCCCACCCACTATTTCAGCCCTGGCACCCCCAACCCCCCCAACTCTGCCCCCCAGTCCCACCCCCAGGCTGCTCCCCACCCGCTAGTCCAGCCCGAGGCTCGGGGTGTGACGGGGCCGGACCCAGCGAGCCCCGCGGGGCGGAAATGAGGCCGGGGCGGGGCGGAAGTGGAAGCTGCGCCCTTGGGGAGAGGCGGGGCCGGGCTCTTGCAGGCGACATGTTCCCCACCAGCCCCGCGCGTGCCAGCCCCTCCCGCACATGCCGTGTCTAGCCCCACCCCCCGGGGGCAGAGGGAAGGGCCCTGCTGGAGATTCCCCGCCCCTATGCAGCCAGCACCACCAACAGACACACGGAGCTCCTCTCTAGTGTCTGATTGGCGCTCCCATTAGCCTATCACACCTCCCCTGTTCTGATTGGTGCCAAAAAAAGCCTCACCTCCCCCGATTGTAGTTGAGCTATCTCCCGCCCAATCAGAGTGTTTAAATGTGCGTTCCATGGCCGCTGATTGGTCCATGCAGAGACTAACTCTCGCTGTGATTGGAGGCCAGACCACCCGCAGCTTCCCATCGTGTGCAAGGCTGCCCCACGTGGGGGAGAGTCCTGGGTCCCTGGCCATGCCCCCAAGTCCCGCCCAGCCCTTGTGGGGTCCTTGCGGGTTGTGGGAAGCAGCCGCAGCGCAGCAGCGCCCCCTAGTGCTGTGGCCGGTGTGAGCTTTGCCCGGCTATTGGCCATGGGGGGCGGGGCTAATGCACAGTGTGGGTTTGCTGCAGCCTCCGCCAGCCCCCTGCCCACAGAGCATGAGCCCGGCCAGGCCGGCTCGGAGCAAAGGTCCCTCCCACCCCGTGTCCTGTCTCCCCCCAGCGGCCAGTGCCAGGTGCCCCGAGGGACTGAGCCGAGCAGGGAACCGTCCTGGGACCCGGCCCCTGTCGCCCGTTCCCAGCCTCTGGCCAACAGGTGAGGGCCGAGGTGGGCAAACTACGGGCCAGGGGCCACATCTGACTGGCCCGCGGGACCCTCCTGCCCGGCCCTTCAGCTCCCGGCCAACAGAGGCCGGAGCCCCTCCCTGCCCATCCCGGATAAGAGCCGCTCCTGGCCCGACCCTCCAGGAACTGATCCAGTTCCCCTTGGACCCCAATTCCGGCCCAGCCCAGCGCTGCCCAGATAAGGGTCAGGGCAGTCAGGGGTCAGAGGGTTGCATAGGGGCTGGGGTCCCGGGGGTGTGTGGATAGGGGTCAGAGCAGTCAGGGAAAAGGGGGTTTGCATAGGGGGTGGGGTTCCGGGGGTGGTGGTTTGGGTGGGGGTGCGGATGGGGTCAGGGGATAGGGAACAGGGGGTTGCATAGGGGCTGGGGTCCCAGGGGGGTGGTTTGGGGTGGGGGTGTGCATAGGGGTCAGGGCAATCTGGGAACAGGGTAGTTGGATAGGCAGGGCAGTCCCGGGGTGGCAGTTTGGGGTGGGTTGTGGATAGGGGTCAGGGGACAAGGAGCAGGGCGGTTGCATAGCGGGTGGGGTCCCGGGGGGTGGTTTGGGGCAGGGGTGTGGTTAGGGGTCAGGGCAGTCCGGGGATAGGGAGTAGGGGGAGTTGGATAGGGTCCCAGGGGGCAGTTAGGTGGAGGGGGCAGTCAGGGGAGCAGGGGGGGTTGGATGAGTTGTAGGTTCTGAACAGGGAGTCAGGAGGCAGGAAGTGGGAGGGGGCAGGGGGCCAGGCTGTTTGGGGAGGCACAGCTTTCCCTACCTCGCCCACCATACAGTTTCACAACCCCGATGTGGCCCTCGGGCCAAAAAGTTTGCCCACCCCTGAGCTAGAGGCACCCTCCCTGCCCATCCTAGCTCATAGACCTCTTCTCCATGAATGTATCTAGTTCCCCTGTGAACCCTATTCTAATCCAGCCCGGCACTGCCCCAGATCGGCACGTCGCTGGCGCGGGTGAGGGGGACTCTACGGACACTCGGCATCTCGCAGGGGAAGGAGCCTAGTAACCCGTCTCTGCCTGCCACTGGCCCCATGGCTCTACATTCAGCCAGGACTGGCTAACGGTGCTGAAGATGCAGCTTTGTTTTGTTTAGATCAGCGGTTCTCAGCCGGGGGTCTGGGGCCGAGAGCCCATTCAGGGGCACCAGGGAGCCCTGCGGCTGAAACCTGGTGCAGCGACGACTCCAGCGCTGAAGCCAGGAGGAGCACTGCGGGGAGGGCAGCAGCATGCCCTGCACTCCGGCCGGTGGAGCGCCACGGGGAGGGCGGCGGCATGCCCCGCTCTATGGCCGGAGGAGCGCAGTGGGGAGGGCGGCAGCATGCCCCGCTCTCCGGCTGGAGGAGCGCCGTGGGGAGGGCGGCAGCATGCCCGCCCGCGGCCCCGCTCTCCGGCCGGAGGAGCACCGCGGGGCGGGCGGCAGCATGCCTGCTCGCGGCCCCGCTCTCCGGCTGGACAAAGGAGCGCCGCAGTTAGGGCAGCGGCATGCCCCGCTCTCCGGCTGGAGGAGCGCCGCGGGGAGGGCGACGGCATGCCCCACTCTCCGGCCGGAGGAGCGCCGCGGGGAGGGTGGTGGCATGCCCGCCCGCGGCCCCGCTCTCCTGCCGGAGGAGCACCGCGGGGAGGGCGGCATGCCTGCTCGCGGCCCAGCTCTCTGGCCAGAGGAGCACCGCGGGGAGGGGGGCGGCATGCCCGCCCACGGCCCCGCTCTCCCCCGGCCGGGCGCTGGTGGGGAAGAGCACCCCCCTGCAGCTTGCCGCCCCAGGCACACGCTTACTGTGCTACCCCTTCCCTGCACTCTGAGCAGTTTTCACACTTTTTGAACCGATTGATGCTCACATTCTCCAGCCACTGATCTGTTGTTTCTTCTCACTTCCTTGTGGCCTGCCTGCCTCTATTTTCTCCTGTATTAGCTCCCTGTTATTAGCAGTAGGCAAAAGAGCAAAAGCCATCTCTCACTGTGCCTTAGGGTATGTCTACACTGCACAGTTGTCGACAAAACTTTTGTCTTTCGTAGATACTTTAAAAAGCCCCCCAATGGAAGACAGACGTTTTGCCGACACAAGCATTTGTATCGACACAGCCTTGTCGCTAAAAGCTGCGTGGTGTAGACAAGCCCTTAGTGAGTCACAACTGAGAATATTAAATTCAGGACAAAGTGCTGAGAAATGGGGCAGGCACACCCAAAAAGCAGTGGTCATTCTCTGATAAGAGATACCAAACCAGCAACAAAAGTAAACTTCTGTTTCACCACACTGGCTAACAAGAAGTCAGAAAAGCACTCTCCTTAGGCAGTCCAGTCAATTTAATACTGCCACCAAAAACACTGAACTTGCTGACAAGTAGTTATTTGAAGCCAATTTTATCAAACAAAAGGGTTCTACACATCCTCAAGGACTAGCCACATACCCAGGGCGATATACAACACATCTTAGCCCAGTTATCATGCTGTTGCCAATCCTTTAGTATCTAAAATCTAGAGGTTGAAAGAAAGAAAGAAAGAAAGAAAGAAAGAAAGAAAGAAAGAAAGAAAGAGGCCAGAGTTAAAATTGCAAAGTTCTTGGAGCAGGCTTGTGGCAGTGATGGAATAAACTGTTGGCTTATTAAGTTTCCGGTTGCTTCTGAATCATTGGGAGCAGGGCCGTCCCTACCCGTACGCAAACTACGCAGCTGCGTGCTGCTCCAGTAGCCAGCCCAATGCCCTGGCTGGCTGAGCTGGCCTCTCGTAACCAGGAAAGCTGCACCCACTCCCGCCCCACGCCCACTCCACCCCTTTCCCTGCAAACCACCTCCCCTGAGCTACATGTCTTGGGGGACTGTAGCAGGGGTCGGGCCCACCCTGCAATCACTGGGCAGCGGGAAGTGGAGCGGCCTAGCCCCAGTCCGCTCCGCTCTGCCGGCTCCCAGCCGTGCTGCCAGTGAGTGCTGGGGGGTGGTTCCCCTCCTGCCCCCCAAGCCTCAAGACTGGGAGACAGGGGAGCAGAGCGGAGCTGGCTGGGGCTGGGTCGCTCCACTTCCCGCTGCCCCATGAGTGCTGGGGCGGGCCTGACCCCTGCTGCCTCACTGCACTGGCTGCTCCTGCCCCCCACAGCCCTTGGGCGCAGCCCCCGCCCACCACGGAGGTCTGGGGCTGCACCCCCTGCGAAAGCCTGGGGCCAGCCCCGCCATGGGACGGCTGCATCGGGCATCACAATCTCTATGGACGGTCCTGATTGGAAGGTCCTCAATCCTTTGGTTAGAATGTTCCCATTCGTATAAGGTTATAGCCAAGCCGTTTAAGCAGGAAAGAGGCCAAAAGGAGATGTTCCCAGGGCCTTTTATAGCTTCTGCCATGTGCATGGAAACCCCCCCCCCCCATTGTTTCAAACAAAGCCCTCAGCAGAGAGAGTGGGAAATTACAGGTAACAAGATGGTGTTTGGAGTCACATGGGCAAGTCCCACGTCCTGGCACAATTCCGCTTAGTCACAGCAGAAACCATTACCCAGAGTCCAGCTGGAGCGTTCACAGGAAAGTCCATGGAATGTAGATAGGCATCTCCCAGAGTCCACTGGGAGTTAAGTGTTCCCCGATGAGCCATTTCATTTGAATAGTTGCTTCAAGATGTGCAGGCTAAATACCTTGTGGGTGCTACTCGGAGGAAAACACATTTGAAATACAGGTATAGAGCAACTAGTAATAACTTCAAATCCCAAAATGATACATGCATAGAAATAGCATAAGCATATTCAGCAAATCAGAGCTTTTCTATTGACACCTGACTTGCCGCACTTGTATAAGATTGGCTGCAATTATATAACAGTGGTTGCAACACTCATGTACATGTTCCTATTTTAATCAGATAACGTCACACCGTCCTCCCCAGGCCTTCGGCTACTCAGGGTTTCGAATCCACAGTCTGGGCCTCTTTGGCGCTATGGTCTGGCCAGCTGAACCAGGCAGCCCTGGGAAGCGCCTCAACGTGTTCTGCCAGTGAAGGCTCATATGCAAAACAAAAGACGTGAAAGCTCATCAGCTGCTAGAAGAAGTGTGAGAGTAGGGATGGGTCTCTACCTTTCCACATCATCTCACGTTTGGCAACCTTCCATTGGGGACACAGGGGCAAGAAGAGAGCCCTGCCATAAGCATCTTCTTCTACCAGTGGGAAAGGCAGCTGGCAAGGGGGACACATCCCTTTCAGCCCACAGGTGAAGGAACTAGTTGAGAGTGGGGAGGGAAGGAGGTGACCAGAGCCTCCTCCCTGCAGGCTGGCCCCTCCTCCACCAGGACTCTTGTCTGCTCCCTGTAAGCCGCTCAAGCCTTTTTCTCTTTTGGCTGCCCTGCCCATAGCAGTCAGCTACAGGAAGACATGCCACTTTCCTAGGACTGGCAAGTGGCCAACATGGGACTTGAACCCACAACTTTGGTGTTATGAGCACCATGCTCTAGCCAACTGAGATAGGCAGCCCACAAACCAAAAAGTGACAAGTGGCCCTTTAAGAAAAGAGCTACAGGCAGCCTCAGGGACATGGTGGCCTCTGGAACGAGATGGGTGGGTGAGGACACTGCCCCACCTGCAGGGGAGTTAGCTCAAGTGCTTGGCATGCATGAGGCAGTAGGATCAATACCCACATTCTCCAGTGGCAGGGGTGTTCTCATTCCTTCTTCTCCAAAAGCACTGCTGGCCGGGGCCTAAGCCCCTCCAAGGGCCCCCTACTTGGCCTCCCAAAAAGTCAGCCCAGCAGGGCAGACAGCTCCTTGGCCCCCTAGCCCTCCTTTGCCTAGCAGTGGCAGGAGCACCAGAGAGACAGGCTCCAGCAGGGCAGAGTTTGCTCAACTGGAAATGTGCTTGCTTCGCACTTGAGAAGTAGTGGGATAGTTCTCCAGCCTGCTCTCCTGGGGCGAGGGATTGGTCCCTCTCTTGCTGACCTAAGGTGACATCGCCAGCCCTTTGCCCCTCCTCCATGCTCCTCTGCACAAAGCTGATTGGCTAGGGGGGAATGCCATTCAAGGACACATACACTTCTGATTACAGTATTTTAGTGCTTATGGACCAAGATGATATTACATTGATTTTGCATCTTCTCAAGAATGCCGTGGGGTTGGGTTTTGACTGTATCAGGCACTGGAGGATGCAATGAGGGGCCTCGTGCATTTGTCAAAGCGGGTTAGGCACCAGGGGCTAGATGCACAAAGAGATTTAGATGCCCAGCTGCTACTTTCATTTTAGGTACCTGAATCAGACATGTCGATGCCACTGATCCTCACTCTGCCCCACCCCCAGGCTGTTCCTTAACTCAGGTGTCTAAAGAGCCTGTGAACCTAAATTTTGGTCACTTAAATCTGCCAAGTGCCTACAAATCTGGTACTGGGGATGCTCACATCTGCTCCCTGTGTCTCTTGTCTGAATCAGGGCATCCAGTTCCATTGAAACCTTCCCTCCTGCAAGGGCAATGGTCAAACTGAGGGGACGTGGTCACCTTCATCCCTGACAGTGAGACATTTGCTTTCCTTTTTCTTTATGCTGCTGCTGTTGTTCCATGGAAGGTCAGGGATGGAATAAAACCAGCTCACTCTTGCTAGGAGAGAAAAAATCAGGGGACACTAACTTTTAGGATTGATTAAACAAACTTTAGATTTTAATTAATATAGTAAAAAATAATTCCCAATTCCTCCAAATAACACCATCACATAAAATAAGAATTGAGACAAACCTTGTTAGTAGAGGCAAATTTCCAAAACAATGCTCATAACGTTATTAGTTTCTACTCCACCCCCATAGCAGGTCTGGGCATCTCCAGTTGAACTGCTCTGCATCCACCTTCCCATTAGAAATGTTGCTACTGGATATTCCCAGACTTGGAAAACTATGGAATGGAGAATTTGACTAGCAATTCTGGCCTTCTCCTTGTATTTGCCAACTGCAGCTTCTCCACTGCAGAGTCACCACAGCACTGGAGCCAGGGGAGATAAATTAGAGTCAACTAGTGTAAAGGTTTTCTGGCTGCTGGTCATTTAAAACTACCTTCATATCAGGTAAAACCCCATGTTCTAACGCTGCAGGGTCTTTTCACACTGCATGGAGCAGAGTGTGTGGACGGGCAGTTGGTGGGTGAACTGTTCCTATTTTCTCTGTTCATTCACACAGATATGAGATTCCACACTCCTGGGCCTGATTTGGAAATGCCCTGTCATGGAAACTTCAGAGTGAAAACTCCTTCCCATAATCACGTCCTCTCCCTGAGCTGTGAGGACAGGAACCTTCAGGGTGAAAAAACTGAGAATGAGGAGGAGAAAGTGACACCTCATTTAAAATTTGACTCTGTTAAAATGAATGGGGTATATTTTGTCTGGGAACAAATTCAAGAAAATCTCAGCTAGCTGGTGTAATACAGGAAACTGCTCCCTGTCGGAATGTGCTACTTATGGCGCACTGAGCATGCTCAGTAACATCTGCTGAAGCCGCTGCCCTTCACCCTGCCCTTATTAGCCCTAAGATTCTGCTGACTGCTTTGTACAGGGATCAAAAGGGAGCAAAGGCGGCGAATCAGAGGAGGGGGGTGGCCAGGGTCTGAGGGGGTGAAAATTGACTGGTCAGGGGGTCAAGCAGCTGGAGGCAGGGTTAAGATAGGGGCTGAAGGGCAAAATCAGGGACCAGGGGAAGGAGCCGGAGTTAGGCCCAGGGGTGAGGTGCTGCCCGTGGGTGACTGAGGGAAAAACCCCGGCGCAGGCAGGGGCAGAGGGGTAACAGTTACCCCGGTGGGCTGAGACACCAGTGTTTGCAGAAATAGGGTGTGGAGCAGAGGGGATTTTTTTTAATTTCCCCTCCCACAGACAGCACCTCTCAGCATCGGCTTCCCAGGGCTGGGTTCTGAAAGGCACAGGCATCCCAATGCCTAGTCACTGCAGCTCCTCTCTGTCTGACAACCTACTGAGGTGCGGTAGGAGCCTTAATTCAGTGAAATATTTTACATTGACCCCCTCAGAAACAAAGAATCCCTTATCAGTGCATCTGACGTCATAAAATCTCACAGCAGTTCACAAATTTGTCTTGTCTGCTGCTGGGATTCCCTGAATTACTCTTATCACTTCATCATTTAGCTTTGTTATTGTGCTGATACATGTCATTGGGCTATTGAATTTATATTTTAACAACAAATACTCATTGAAAATATGCATAAGGAAGTACTTGCTAGTAGTTTTAGCAATGACATCTGTGTTTCTAGTATTGCACTTGCTGTTTTTTTACTGTGATTTCTAATTTGGAATTTTTAATTCTAACTTTTTCTTCTTATTTTTAGAGCAGAGGTTTATTCTCTTGGATCATCTGACTTCCAGTCTGACTGAATTTCTAGCCTGGTCTCAAAACTTTGTTTTCATTCAATCCACCAAAGTTTATTGCATTTTGCAACTGCTGTTTGCCTCTCAATCCAGCCCTTAGTGTTTTTCCGCATGCCATTGCTTGTGTGTAGAACTCGATTCACAAATATTCACTAAAGGCAGCATGCTATTGTAATGCCGACAGAGCCCAATCCTCCCTGGGGCCTCTGGAGCTTAGTGCATGAACCTCTACCACATGAGCAAAAAACCAGCTGCCTATTAGCTAAGGCTGTGGAGCAGACTCAAGCAAATCTCTCTCTTTGACTCTGTCTCTCTGACACTGAATGGGACAGGAAAACCACACCCAGGAAGGTGTGGGGGTCACACTATCTCATGTAACATCCATCTAAAAGGCAAAAATCGATTGCGATTTTCACTGAACGTTAGAACTGCAATAGTGGATCAGACCAATAGTCTGTCTAGTCCAGTAACCTGTCTTCTGACAGCGGCCAGTGCCAGGTGCTTCTGAGGGAATGAACAGAACAGGCAATCCCTGAGTGAACCATCCCATCATCACAGGTTTCAGTGTAGTAGCCGTGTTAGTCTGTGTCAGCAAAAAGAAAACAAGAAAAATACCTGTGGCACCTTAGAGACTAACAAATTTATTTCAGCATAAGCTTTCATGGGTTAAGAACCCACTTCATCGGATGCATGGAATGGAACATACAGTGAACAGATATTTATACATTCAAAGAAACATGAGAAGGTGAAAGTGTCTATACCAATGTTAAGAGGCTAATTAATTGAAAGGAACTGTTATCAGTAGACACTTTTGAAGTGATAATCAACAGGGGCCATTACAGACAGTTGACACAAAGGTGTTAAGGGGGGAAATAAATTCAATTAACGTAATGACCGAGCCATCCACAGTCAATATTCAAGCCTAAGGTAATGGTATCTAGTTTGCATATTAATTCCAATTCCGCAGTTTCTCGTTGGATCCTGTTTTTGAAGTTATTTTGTCATCCCATCATCCACTCCCAGCATCTGACAGTCAGAGGTTTAGGGAAACGCAGAGCATGAGGCGGCATCCCTGATTATCTCGGCTAATAGCTGATGCACCTAACCTGAGGAACTGATCCAATTCTTTGTTGAACCCATTTATAGTTTTGGCCTTCAAAACATAATGAACACACAACTACAACCCCAAGAGGCTTGACAACCACAAGAATTTGAAAAAAATGAGTTATAACCCTGAAGTCAAGAAATGTTAATAAAGACGTGACGTGATATTCTGTTCTTATGTGCCTCTTTGTCCCTAAACCTTAAGGGTGCAGTGAGGCCACTTCCACAAAAGCTGGAGCCTAAACGCCTGAATGAATCTCGGCCCTGGTCTACACTATGACTTAAGGTCGAATTTATCAGCGTTAGATCGATTGAACCATGCACCCGTTCACACGATGAAGCCATTTACTTCGACTTGAAGGGCTCTTAAAATCAGTTTCTGCACTCCACCCACCACGAGGGGATTAGCACTGAAATAGACCTTGCCGGTTCGAATTTGGGGTAGTGTGGTCACAATTCGACGGTATTGGCCTCCGGGAGCTACCACAGTGCTCCATTGGGACTGCTCTGGACAGTACTCTCAACTAAGATGCACTGGCCAGGTAGACAAGAAAAGGCCCACGAACTTTTGAATCTCATTTCCTGTTTGGCCAGCGTGGTGAGCTGCAGGTGAGTACAGATCTCATAAGCAGAGGTTTTTTTATTTAGGCTACAACAGGGATGCACAACAGTGCTGCGTGAAAATTAAGGAGCTCAGACACGCGTACTAAAGAACCAGAGAGGCGAACGGCCGCTCCGGGTCAGAGCCCCAGACATGCCGCTTCTATAATGAGCTGCATGCCATTCTAGGGTGTGCAGCCAGCACTAACCCACCCATGTGCTTTGACTCTGTCAATGGAGTATCACAAAACAGTGATGTGCATTTTCGGGACGAGGAAGATGATGAGCAGGAGGTTGAAGATAGTGCACAGTAAGCAAGTGGAGAAACCGTTTTCCCCGACAGCCAGGAACTGTTTGTCACCCTGGAGCCAGTACCCCACAAACCCACCCAAGGTGTACTCCCGGACCTTGAGAAGGGACCTCTGGTGAGTGTACCTTTGTAAACATAATAAATGGTTTAAAAGCAAGCGTGTTTAATGATTAATTTGCATCCAGTACAGCTACAGCTACTGGAAAAGGTTTCTGGGAAGGGCAGCCTTATTCCGTTCTCCATAGTAGGACACTTTACTACGCCAGGCCAGTAGCACGTACTCTGGAATCATTGCATAACAAAGCATGGCACCGTATGGTCCCAGTGTTTGCTGGCATTCAAGCAACATCCGTTCTTTATCGCTCTGTGTTATCCTCAGAAGAGTGATATCATTCATGGTCACCTGGTTGAAATAGGGGAATTTTATTAAGGGGGCATTCAGAGGTGGCCGTTCCTGCTGGGCTGTTTGCCTGTGGCTCAGGGCTGAACAGAAATCTTCCCTGCTGTTAGCCACGCGGTGGGGGGAGGGGTGCAGCGATTACCCAAGAGAATTGTGTGTGTGGGGAGGGGGTTTGATTAGGTTCACACTGCACGTTAACCCAAAAACTGCAGCCCTTCCCTTTAAATTACCAACCCATTTTAAATGGCCAATTCAACGGCTGTTTGTTATGGGAAATGAGGGGGTTGCTGTTTGAAACCATTCCCACATGTTATGAAGGTTAAAGAAGCCAATAGACTGTGGCTTACCATGGCTGCCTGCAAGCTGAGTTCTGTTGCCCGCCAGCCCTGCGTGTGTGATCTCTCACACCAAACTGGCAGACCCTCAATATAAGAGGCAAAGTGCAACCTTGTACCGAATGCACATGTGCTATGTAATGTTAGGAGCATTGTTCTCTAAAATGTGTCTTTTTAACTACTACTCTCCCATTTTTTTCCTCCCGCAGCTTCAAATGTTTCAACGCTCCCCCTTTCATCACCGTCCCAGAGGCTAGTGAAGATTAGAAGTAAAAAAAAAGGAATTGCGATGAAATGTTCTCAGAGCTCATGCAGTCCTCCCACACTGAAATAGCCCAGTAGAATGCGTGGAGGCGGACAATGTGACAGTCCGGGAAAGCACAATATGAACGCGAGGACAGGTGTCTCATTGAAGACAATGAGTGGCAGGTTGAAGAGAGTAAGTGGCGGGCTCAAGATGATAGGCGGCGTCAGCTTGCTGACAGAAGGCAGGAGGCAATGCTGAGGCTTCTGGAGGATCAAACTGATATGCTCCGGTGTATGGTTGAGGTGCAGGAAAGGCAGCATGAGCATAGACTGCCGATACAGCCCCTGTGTAACCAACCACCCTCCTCCCCAAGTTCCATAGCCTCCTCACCCAGATGCCAAAGAACGCGGTGGGGGGGGCCTCAGGGCACCCCACCCCTCCACCCCAGAGGACTGCCCACGCAACAGAAAGCTGGCATTCAATAAATTTTAAAGTGCAGTGTGTCCTTGTCCTTCCCTCCTCCCCTCCTTCTCCTCCACCACCCATCCCGGGCTACCTTGGCAGTTATCCCCATATTTGTGTGATGAATTAATAAAGAATGCAGGACTTTTAAGCAACGATGACTTTATTGCCTCTGCAAGCGGTGATTGAAGGAGGGAGGGGAGGGTGGTTAGCTTACAGGGAAGTAGAGTGAACCAAGGGGCGGGGGTTTTCATCAAGGAGAAACAAACAGAACTTTCACACCATATCCTGGCCAGTCATGAAACTGGTTTTCAAAGCTTCCCTGATGTGCAACTGTGACGGCATGGGGGAGTTTCCTGTTTTCCTCGTTGCCTATGGGGGTTTTCTTGGTTTCCTAGGGTTACATTCAAAGGGAGTGGGAATCAGATTCCCTAGGTGTTACGGGTTTAACGAGGTGATGGGAGAGGGAGTTTGTTGTTACAGGGGACTGGCGAGGGAACTGGGGACCTGGTTCTGGCCAGTGGGAGAACAATAGGCTGCGAAGAGAGGAGCCCTGGGGGCCTAACCAACCAGTTCCAGCCACAGGGGGCCAGAGACAGAGAAGAGGCCCAGACAACCCTGTTTGCAGGGCTGTTTACCTGGAGAGAAGACAATGGATAGAGGTGGGGCTTGGGGCCAGTGATATCCACAGCCCAGATGGGAAGAAGGGGGGCTCTGGGCTGGAGAGAGGAGGCAGGCTGCAGACAGAGCCCACCGGGATAGAGGAGAGAGCTGGATGTGCTGGGCTGGGAGGAGGCCAGGCCTGAGGCCCTCAGAGTTCCTGTGCTGTGTTCAACGCTCAATCATCCCTCCTGTTTTATGCTCGTTGAGAGTCACTCTGGTCTGGAGAACAGGGTTGCATCATCCCCTTTGGGGGGGCGGAGGCCCGGGGGTCCAGAGTGCATGGACTCCCTGAAGGGGCCCACGGCAGAGGCAGGCGTGCTAAGGCTCAGAGAGGTGCGGCTCCAGGAGGTGGAGGGGCTGGACCCCGAGAGAGAGTGGACCCCCAAGAAGGGCTGTCGCACTGAAAGGGGCACCCCCCCACGGACCGCATGGGGCACGACCTGTGAGTCCGTGACAGCAACATAGAATCATAGAATCTCAGGGTTGGAAGTAACCTTAGAAGGTCATCTAGTCCAACCCCTTGCTCAAAGCAAGACCATTCCTAATTTTTGCCCCAAATGGCCCCCTCAAGGAGTGAACTCACAACCCTGCGTTTAGCAGGCCAATGCTCAAACCACTGAGCTATGCCTCCCCCCAACGTGCCCTCCTCTACTCTTGTAACCGCCCTGGTGTCTGGCTGCACGTAATCAGCGGCCAGGTGATTTGCCTCAACCTCCCACTCCGCTATAAACGTCTCCCCCTTATTCTCACACATATTGTGGAGCGCACAGTAAGCAGTAAAAACAATGGGAATATTGGTTTCGCTGCGGTCTAACCTAGTCAGTAAACTGCACCAGTGCACTTTTAAAAGTCCAAATGCACATTCCACCACCTTTCTACACTTGCTCAGCCTATAGTTGAAAAGCTCCTGTCCAGGCTGCCTGTGTATGGCTTCATGAGCCATGGCATTAAGGGGTAGGCTGGGTCCCCAAGAATAACTATAGGCATTTCAACATCCCCAACGGTTATTTTCTGGTCTGGGAAGAAAGTCCCTTGCTGCAGCTGCTGAAACAGACCAGAGTTCCTGAAGATGCGAATGTCATGTACCTTTCCCAGCCATCCCACGCTGATGTTGTTGAAACATCCTTTGTGATCCACCCGTGCTTGCAGCACTATTGAAAAGTACCCCTTGCGGTTTATATACTCGCTGCCTTGGTGCTCCGGTGCCAAGATAGGGATATGAGTTCCGTCTATTGTCCCACCACAGATAGGGAACCCCATTGCTGCAAAGCCATCCACAATGACCTGCACATTTCCCAGAGTCACTACCCTTGGTAGCAGCAGCTCAATGATTGCGTTGGCTACTTGCATCACAGCAGCTCCCACAGTAGATTTGCCTACTTTGAATTGATTCCCGACTGACCGGTGGCTGTCTGGCGTTGCAAGCTTCCACAGGGCTAGCACCAGTCGCTTCTCAACTGTGAGGGCTGCTCTCATCTTGGTGTTTTGGCACTTCAGGGCAGGGGAAAGCAAGTCACAAAGTTCCATGAAAGTGCCCTTACGCATGCAGAAGTTTTGCAACCATTGGTAATCGTCGCAGACTTGCAACACTATGTGGTCCCACCAGTCTGTGCTTGTTTTCCAGGCCCAGAATCGGTGATCCATGGCATGAACCTGCCCCATTACCACCATGATGTCCAAATTGGGGGGGGTCATACTTTGAGAGAAGTCTGTGCCCATGTACTCATCACTGTCCTCACCGCGCTGCCGTCGCCTGTTGCAGGTTCTGGTTCTGGTTCAGCATATACTGCTGGACAATGCACGTGGTGATAACTGCCGCAGTGATCTGAGCGGGCTCCATGTTTACCGTGGTATGGCATCTGCAGGAGAGCAGCAGGAGAGCAGAGTGGCCGCAATGGGTTGGGGCTCTAGGACTTGCCACCCTGGATACCGATGCCTGCAGTCCTGTGGTTTGACCTGATGGTTGGGATTCTCACTGCTTCACCTGATGCCCACAAGCTTGGCCCTTGTGTTTTCTGCCACGCTTTTCCTCTTCCCACATGGTGCTTGAAGGAAGGAGGGCCAGAGCCAGGCTTGATAGGGCTAGGCAGGAGGAGGAAGAGTCTCAGGCTGGAGCCCAGGTCACCTTTCTTCCTCTGGGCACGTAGAGCAGAGGCGATCGGTGCTACAGCTCCAAGGGAAGGATTAAAAGCCACAGAGCAACCAAGGGCAGGGCAAGAGGACAGGAGGACCATGCCTTTGCATGGCCAGCAGACAGCCATAAAGACACTCGGCCAGCCAGCTCCCTGGCATGCCAAATACCCACTGAAGTCCTCCCACAGTCCAGCATGCGGGGCAGCTGCTGATGCTCTGTGCACAACATCAGAAGATGATAGGAAAGCAGGGTCAGCCCCCTGGTGAGGCCTCTTACCGCTCCCACTCAAGGTGCTCACTTTTGCAGTGGGGCAGGAGATTTTACCCCAAGAGGCTTTTCCGCAGCTGGCGAGAAGCAGAGAAACACCCAGGCTCCCAAGGTGCTATTTACCAGGTACCCTCAAGCACAGGGACAGGTGCATATTGGGAAGAGGGAAACTGCTCAGCCCGCTAGCTTGGACAGCCGCCCGTTTTCTTTGGCAAGTCAGGAATGGCAAAGGCTAGACTGGAAGCACCTGGGACTCATGCCCTGGCCTTTATTACGCCCCCTCCCCAACTCTTTCCCAGGGCTCTTGCTGAAGCCAGAGCATTGGCCTGAGCCAAGAAGAAGAGGCTCCAGCGCTGAAGGGAGCAGGACTTTCAGCACAAAGTGAAAACTGCACAAGCACAACTGTGAAGGGACTTGAACCCTCCCTCTCCTGATTAAAAGTCAGATGCCTTATCCATTAGGCCACACAGTTGTGATAGGCTTACTGATAGAGACACCTTCCCCTTAGGACTGTCACCTGTCATCCTGAGATTAGTTCTGAGCCCATTTTGCCTGCCAGCTTGGGTCTCCAGAACCCTGCCTTGTCGAACCAGACACGCTAGCCTGTTGCAACACAGACCCAGGTCTGGTCCACACCCCCAAAGCTGAAGACTTAACTGAAAGCAGCTTAGCAGGTAACCTGCTCCCAGACACCCAGTTCCCAATGGGATCCAAACCCCAAATAAATCCATTTTACTCGGTATAAAGCTTATAAGGGGTAAACTCATAAATTATCCACCCTCTATAACACTGATAGAGAGATATGCACAGCTGTTTGCTCCCCCAGATATTAATCACTTACTCTGGGTTTACTAATAAAAAAAGTGATTTTATTCAGTATAAAAAGTAGGAATTAAGTGGTTTCAGGTAATGACCGACAGAACAAAGTAAGTTACCAAGCAAAATAAAGCAAAAACATGCAAGTCTAAGCCTAATACATTAACAACCTGTTTTCGGGTAAAATCTCACCCCCAGAGATGTTCCAATAACCTTCTTTCACAGACTAGACTCCTTTCTAGTCTGGGCCCAATCTTTTCCCCTGGTACAGTCCTTGTTAGTTCCAGCAGACATCTTAGGTGGAAACTAGGGGTGTCCTCATGACTGGCAGCCCACTTTGTTCTGTTCCACCCCCTTTTATATCTTTGACACAAGGCAGGAATCGTTTGTCTCGCTGGGTCCCCACCTTTCCTTCTAAATGGAAAAGCACCAGGTTTAAGATGGATTCCACTATCAGGTGACATGTTCACATGTCCTGTGAGACCCCAGCCTCCATTCTTCCAGGGCTGGCCCGCACGCACCCAGGATGTTTTGCAAGTAAACAGATCAAGTACAACCAATTGTTCTAGTCAATGGGAGCCATCAAGCTTCCAAACCACCATTAATGGCCCACAATTGGCATAATTACAATAGGAGCTCAGAGTAATACTTCATGTTTCTAGCTTCAGATACCAGAATGATACATACACACAAATAGGAGGAATAGATTCAGTAGATTATAAGCTTTGTAATGATACCTTACAAGAGCCCTTTTGCATAAAGCATATTCCAGTTACATCATATTCACACCTATAAGCATATTTCGATAAAAAATATGGAGTGCAACGTCACATCCTGCTCCACCTCAGGCCCTGCCCCCACTCCACCCGTTCCCCCAAGCCCCAACCTCTGTTCCATCTTTTCCCACCCCACCCTGCCCGGCACCTTCCTGCCCCATTCCTCTCCTTCCCCCACTTCTTCCTGTCCCTGCTCCTCCACCTCACCCCCCCACCCAGCACCTCCTGCACAGCACTGAACAGCTGATCACTGGGAGGTGGGAGGCGCTGGGGGTGAAGGGGAAGAGCTTGTCGGCCAGGCCTGCTAGCAGGTTGGAGGCGCTGGCGGGGGGAGAGCTGACTGCCTGTGGGTGCTGAGCACCTGTGATGGGTCTGGTCACAGAAACTCCCTCAAGACTGTCACTAGATGTGCTGGGTTACCACTGAGAACAAACCCCCCTGCCAGACAAGACTTCCCTCCACTCCCATCTTGCTGAGCTAGACGCTCCAGTCAGCTACAGTACAGACCAAGAGGTTTGGCCACGCCCCCTGCAGTTCAGAAACGAAGATTCATTTAGCCCAGGGTCTTCTCAGGTAACAGGGACTTTCCCAGTAAAGTATTCAGTCTTTCTGGGAGCCTAAACCCCCAATGAATCCATTTTACTCTGTATAAAGCTTATACAGGATAAACCCGTAAATTGTCCGCCCTCTGTAACACTGATGGATATGCACATACAGACAGCCGAGCCATAACCAGCAAATTACAACCTTTCCATAGACACCTTCCTTGACCTCCTTTGTACAAGATTTAGTGCAACTGTAGGACCTGGTTTGCAACAATGATCTATACAGTCACAGTTCATGTCAATAACATCACAGCACCTATTATTTTTTCCATTGGTGCCGCATCCCTGTAGCACCCATGGGGTCGGTGCCTATGGCTGCACTGACTTGGCTCCTTTCACACCTAGAGAGAGGAGCAGAACCAGGGTTATGGCTAATCTATGGGGCATGAGGCACTAGGTGAGTGGCAGAGGCTTCAGGTGCTGAGAGTTTTCCTGACACCTCAGGGACACAGCGTCTCAGGCATCTCTATGAAAGAAGCAGAACAGGATTTACTTGGGATGGGGAGAGAATTGAGAGTGTCTCAGGGGTTTGTACAGAGGTATTGCCATGGTTAGACACTGGCTAAAACACCAGCCTCGCTGTGAGCAGGATTTGAACCTATGCTGGGGAACTCTATTGGATTTCAACTCCAATGCCTTACTTGGTCTTAAAAGAGAACAACAAGGACCTGAGTCTCCTCCCTGTCAATAACTCCCTGCTCAGCCAATCAGGGTAGAGACTGAAGACGGGAGGCTGAGGGTTCTCACCAGAGAGCCCATAGAATGGCCCAGGACACTGGTGGAGATCACTGCCCGAGCACTATTTCAGCCCCACATTTTTGGGTGGACCTCCCACAATTGGAGCTGCAGAGCTCTCCCCCGCAACACACACACACAGACCTCCTGGTGTTGGGAGGGGAACAGGAGAAAGGACAAAAGAAGCAAGAGAAGAAGAGAAAGGAGGGAGGGAGGGAGGAAAAGGTGAAACAAAAAGGACAAAATTCAAGGTGCGGAATAAAATTCTGCGTCCTTAAGCTCGTGTTTTCCACGCCCAGAATTCAACTGTCACAGTTTCAAACCTCCAGGAGGCTCTTACCTTCCAAACAGGGACGTCTGTTTTCTAGTAAAATCAGTCAAAGGAGAAAACTCAAAAGAGATTGCTCCTGGTGCTCACATACGTGAACCCTAATACTCTCTCAGTCCTCAAAGAGAGACCTCGAGAAGGAGACTTGCTGAAGCAAAGCCACAGGGGTCTCTGAGGTTTCCCTGGCCCCTCGCCCCTGTCCTGCCTGGCTGATGTCAGCATCTCTCTGTAAGGTCACCACCTCCCCACCACCTTTGACCAATAGTCGGAGGTCCTGCAAACGGCCTTTGTGATGTCACTGCCACACCACTTCCTTGCTGTGCTAATGTCAGAAGGAGATCACAAACTCACGTAGGAGCCATGGGCAGATCCCCTGTCAGCGCTGCATTCATCTGGAAGGTGCTTCACAAAACACACTTCCCCTGTGTAAGAGAAACACCCTCCTCTCACACACCCCCTCACTGCCACCACCTTACTTTGCTCTCCATGGGCCTGTTTGTCCCGTGGGAACTGGCTCTTTCTGGGAGCCATAAAAGAGCATTTGGCAATCTCTTTATTTCTTTCTCAGGGCCACCTTCTTAGCCCTGGCTTTGGGTTTGGTTTTAGCCTTGCTCTCTCCTGTCTTGCTTTCAGGTGGGCTCTTGACCACCTTCTGGGGTTTGTCAGCAGTGACCTTTGGGGGGCTCTACTTGGCCTTTTTTTGTCCCTGCTGCAGTCACCACTTTCTTAGGACTATTCCTGGACATGGGCGCGGTGGCCTTTCTGGGGATCCTGGCAACTCTAGCCAGCTTCTTGGTGGCTATTTTCCTGCTCAGAGCCACTGGCTGGTTCTTTTGCCTTGTCCTGGGGCCCAGCTACTGCTGCCTGACTGTGAAGGAGCCAAGGTACTGGTGATCTCTGCTAACTACTGAGGCCCAACTGGACGTGGTTCTTGTTCTTCTGCACAGCATCGCTCGTGGAGAACAAGGACCTGCAAATGTACATTCATATTCTATCTTTGCTTAAACAAGGAGATGTCCTGTGGCACCTTAAAGACTAAGGTGGGGGAGGGATAGCTCAGTGGTTTGCGCATTGGCTTGCTAAACCCAGGTTTGTGAGTTCAATCCTTGAGGGGGCCATTTAGGGATCTGGGGCAAAAACTGGGGATTGGTCCTGCTTTGAGCAGGGGGTTGGACTAGATGACCTCCTAAGGTCCCTTCCAACTCTGATGATCTATGATTCTATGAACTATGGCCCACGGGCCACATCCGTCCCGTGGGACGGTCCTGCCTGGCCCCTGAGCTCCTGGAGGGGGAGGCTAGCCCGCGGCTCCTCCCCTGCTGTCTCTCCTCCCCAACAGCCTCAGCTCACCGTGCGGCCGGGGGGGGGGGGGTGATAAGGGGGGCGGTGGATAGGGGGTTGTGTCCCATGGGACGGTTGGGGGGGGGATGTGGATAGGGGTCGGGGCAGTCAGAACAGGGAGCAGGGGCGTTGGCTAGGGAATGGGGTCCCGGGGGGCAGTCAGGACAGGAAGAAGGGGGCAGTTGGATGGGGTGGAGGTTTGGGGGATGAGGGAGGTCAGGGGATGGGGAAGGGGTTGGAGAGATGTGGGAGTCCTCGGGGGGCCTGTCAGGGGGTGGGGGTGTGGATAGGGGTCAGGGGACAGGGAGAAGGTGGGGTTGGATAGCGACCAAGGTTCTGGGGGATGGTTGGGGGTGGGGTCCCTGGGGGGGGTGTTCAGGGGACAAGGAGCAGGGGGCGTTGGATGGGTTGGAGGTTGTGAGGGGGGCAGTCAGGGGGTGGGAAGTGGGAGTGGGCAGATAGGGGCAGGGAGCCAGGCTGTTTGGGGAGGCCCAGACTTCCCTATGTGGCCCTCCATACAGTTTCACAACCCCGATGTGGCCCTCGGGCCAAAAAGTTTGCCCACCCCTGCTCTGGAGGAATCAGACTCTAACTTTGTTACATGCTGAGGTGGCTTCCTTCCTTTCGCTCAGAATGCTTCAGTTGTGCCTGGCAATATATTCATGTTGAGACTTTCTTGGCCAAAATAGGTTTGAATCCCCTTGCTGACAGCAGGCTGAGATTTTCTTGAATTTGTTCCCAGACAAAATATTCCTCATTCATTTTAACAGAGTCAAATTTTTAATGAGGTGTCACTTTCTCCGCCTCATTCTGTTTTTGCACCCTGAAGGTTCCTGTCCTCACAGCTCAGGGAGAGGACGTGATTTTGGGAAGCGGTTTTCACTCTTAAGTTTCCATGACAGGGCATTTCCAAGTCAGGACAAGGAGTGTGGAATCTCAGATCTGTGTGAATGAAGAGAGAAAATAGGAACAGTTCACCCACCAACTGCTCCATGCAGTGTGAAAAGATCCTGCAGCGTTAGAACATGGGGTTTTACCTGATATGAAGGTAGTTTTAAATGACCAGTCAGCAGCCAGAAAACCTTTACACTAGTTGAAGCGACAAAGGGTCCTGTGGCACCTTATAGACTAACAGAGGTATTGAAGCATAAGCTTTCGTGGGTGAATACCCACTTCTTCCACTGCTTGCATCCGAAGAAGTGGGTATTCATCCACGAAAGCTTATGCTTCAATACCTCTGTTAGTCAATAAGGTGCCACAGGACCCTTTGTCGCTTCTACAGATCCAGACTAACACGGCTACCCCTCTGATACTTTACACTAGTTGACTCTAATTTATCTCCCCTGGCTCCAGTGCTGTGGTGACTCTGCAGTGGAGAAGCTGCAGTTGGCAAATACAAGGAGAAGGCCAGAATTGCTAGTCAAATTCTCCATTCCATAGTTTTCTAAGTCTGGGAATATCCAGTAGCAACATTTCTAATGGGAAGGTGGATGCAGAGCAGTTCAACTGGAGATGCCCAGACCTGCTATGGGGGTGGAGTAGAAACTAATAACATTATGAGCATCGTTTTGGAAGTTTGCCTCTACTAACAAGGTTTGTCTCAATTCTTATTTTATGTGATGGTGTTATTTGGAGGAATTGGGAATTATTTTTTACTATATTAATTAAAATCTAAAGTTTGTTTAATCAATCCTAAAAATTAGTGTCCCCTGATTTTTTCTCTCCTAGCAAGAGTGAACTGGTTTTATTCCATCCCTGACCTTCCATGGAACAACAGCAGCAGCATAAAGAAAAAGGAAAGCGAATGTCTCACTGTCAGGGATGAAGGTGACCACGTCCCCTCAGTTTGACCATTGCCCTTGCAGGAGGGAAGGTTTCAATGGAACTGGATGCCCTGATTCAGACAAGAGACACAGGGAGCAGATGTGAGCATCCCCAGTACCAGATTTGTAGGCACTTGGCAGATTTAAGTGACCAAAATTTAGGTTCACAGGCTCTTTAGACACCTGAGTTAAGGAACAGCCTGGGGGTGGGGCAGAGTGAGGATCAGTGGCATCAACATGTCTGATTCAGGTACCTAAAATGAAAGTAGCAGCTGGGCATCTAAATCTCTTTGTGCATCTAGCCCCTGGTGCCTAACCCGCTTTGACAAATGCACGAGGCCCCTCATTGCATCCTCTGGTGCCTGACACCATCAAAACCCAACCCCACGGCATTCTTGAGAAGATGCAAAATCAATGTAATATCATCTTGGTCCATAAGCACTAAAATACTGTAATCGGAAGTGTATGTGTCCTTGAATGGCATTCCCCCCAGCCAATCAGCTTTGTGCAGAGGAGCATGAAGGAGGGGCAAAGGGCTGGCGATGTCACCTTAGGTCAGCAAGAGAGGGACCAATCCCTGACCACAGGAGAGCAATCCCACTACTTGTCATGTGCGAAGTGAGCACATTTCTAGTTGAGCAAACTCTGCCCTGCTGGAGCCTATCTCTCTGGTGCTCCTGCCACGCGAAGGAGGGCTGGGGGGCCAGGGGGCTTTCTGCCCTGCTGGGCTGACTTTTTGGGAGGCCAAGTAGGGGGCCCCTGGCCAACAGTGCTTTTGGAGAAGAAGGAGTGAGAACACCCCTGCTACTGGAGAACATGGGTATTGAACCTACTGCCTCATACATGCAAAGCAAGCACTGAACCACTCAAGCTAATTCCCCTGCAGGTGGGCAAGTGTTCTCACCCACCCATCTTGTTCCAGAGGCCACCATGTCCCTGAGGCTGCCTGTAGCTCTTTTCTGAAAGGGCCACTTGTCACTCTTTGGTTTGTGGGCCGGCTAGCTCAGTTGGCTAGAGCATGGTACTAATAACACCAAAGTTGTGAATTTGAGTCCCATGTTGGCCATGTGCCAGTCCTAGGAAAGTGGCGTGTTTTCCTTTAGCTGACCGCTATGGGCAGGGCAGCCAAAAAAGAAACAGGCTTGAGCGGCTTACAGGGAGCAGGCAAGAGTCCTGATGGAGAAGGGGCCAGCCTGCAGGGAGGAGGCTCTGGTCACCTCCTTCCCTCCCCACTCTCAACTAGTTCCTTCACCTGCGGGTTGAAAGGGATGCATCCCCCTTGCCAGCTGCCTTTCCCACTTGTAGGAGAAGATGCGCATGACAGGGCTCTCTTCTTGCCCCTGTGTCCCCAATGCAAGGTTCCTAAAGGTGAGATGATGTGGAAAGGTAGAGACCCACCCCTACGCTCACACTTCTAGCAGCTGATGAGCTTTCACGTCCTTTGTTTTGCATATGAGCCTTCGCTGGCAGAACACGTTGAAGCGCTTCCCAGGGCTGCCTGGTTCAGCTGGCCAGACCATAGGCGGGCCCAGACTGTGGATTCGAAACCCTGAGTAGCCGAAGGCCTGGGGAGGACGGTGTGACGTTATCTGATTAAAATAGGATCATGTGCATGATTGTTGCAACCACTGTTATACAATTGCAGCCAATCTTATACAAGTGCGTCAAGTGAGGTGTCAATAGAAAAGCTCTGATTTGCTGAATATGCTCCTGCTATGCTCCTGTTATGCTTATGCTATTTCTATGCATGTATCATTTTGGGATTTGAAGTTATTACTAGTTGCTCTATACCTGTATTTCAAATATGTTTGCATCCGAGTAGCACCCACAAGGTATTTAGCCTGCACACCTTGAAGCAACTATTCAAATGAAATGGCTCATCAGGAAACACTTAACTCCCAGTGGACTCTGGGAGATGCCTATCTACATTCCATGGACTTTCCTGTGAACGCTCCAGCTGGACTCTGGGTAATGGCTTCTGCTGTGACTAAGCGGAATTGTGCCAGGACGTGGGATTTGCCCATGTGACTCCAAACACCATCTTGTTACCTGTAATTTCCCACTCTCTCTGCTGAGGGCTTTGTTTGAAACAATGGAGGTTTCCATGCACATGGCAGAAGCTATAAAAGGCCCTGGGAATATCTCCTTTTGGCCTCTTTCCTGCTTAAACGGTTTGGCTATGACCTTATATGAATGGGAGTGTTCTAACCAAAGGATTGAGGACCTTCCAATCAGGACCGTCCCTAGAGATCGTGATGCCCGACGCAGCCATCCCATGGGGGTGCTAGCCCCATACTTTCACAGGGGGTGCAGCCCCAGACCTCTGTGGTGGGCGGGGGCTGCGCCCAAGGGCTGTGGGGGGCAGGAGCAGCCAGTGCAGGGAGGCAGCAGGGGTCAGGCACTCATGGGGCGGTGGGAAGTGGAGCGACCCAGCCCCAGCCTGCTCCGCTCTGCTCCCCTGTCTCCCAGTCTTGAGGCTTGGGGGGCAGGAGGGGAACCGCCCCCCAGCACTCATGGGCAGCGTGGCTGGGAGCCGGCAGAGCGGAGTGGGCTGGGGCCAGGTCGCTCCACTTCCCGCCGCCCGGTGATTGCAGGGTGGGCCCGACCCCTGCTGCAGTCCCCCAGGACGCGTAGCTCTGGGGAGGTGGTTTGTGGGGAAAGGGGTGGAGTGGGCGTGGGGCGGGAGTGGGTGCAGCTTGTGTCTGCAAAACGTCTGTCTTCCACTGGTGGCTTTTTTAAGTACCTACGAAAGACAAAAGTTTTGTCGACAACTGTGCAGTGTGGACATACCCTAAGGCACAGTGAGAGATGGCTTTTGCTCTTTTGCCTACTGCTAATAACAGGGAGCTAATACAGGAGAAAAACGAGGCAGGCAGGCCACAAGGAAGTGACAAGCACCAACAGATCAGTGGTTGGAGAATGTGAGCATCAATCCTGTTACCTCTTGCATGCAAAGCACATGCTCTACCACTTGAGGTACTGTCCCATCTCTGGCTTGTGGGTATGGCACCAGCCAGGCAAAGTGAGGGATCTGGGGTGTAAAGTGGAACAGAATGTCAGTTGGGGGGATGCTTATAGTTGGAGAAGGGGTCCCGAGCCAAGGATCCCAGCCACACGCCTTGGCACAATATTGCTGAATATGAGTCAACAGTGTGCCCTTGTTGCCAAGAAGGCTAACGGCATTTTGGGCTGTATAAGTAGGGGCATTTCCAGCAGATCGAGGGACGTGATTATTCCCCTCTATTCGGCACTGGTGAGGCCTCATTTGGAGTACTGTGTCCAGTTTTGGGCCCCACACTACAAGAAGGATGTGGATAAATTGGAAAGAGTCCAACGGAGGGCAACAAAAATGATTAGGGGGCTGGAGTACATGACTTATGAGGAGAGGCTGAGGGAACTGGGATTGTTTAGCCTGCAGAAGAGAAGAGTGAGGGGGGATTTGATAGCTGCTTTCAACTACCTAAAAGGGGGTTCCAAAGAGGATGGATCTAGACTGTTCTCAGTGGTAGAAGATGACAGAACAAGGAGTAATGGTCTCAAGTTGCAGAGGGGGAGGTTTAGGTTGGATATTAGGAAAAACTTTTTCACTAGTAGGGTGGTGAAGCACTGGAATGGGTTACCTAGGGAGGTGGTGGAATCTCCTTCCTTAGAGGTTTTTAAGGTCAGGCTTGACAAAGCCCTGGCTGGGATGATCTAGTTGGGGTTGGTCCTGCTTTGAGCAGGGGGTTGGACTAGATGACCTCCCGAGGTCCCTTCCAACCCTGAGATTCTATGATTCTATGGAGGCGAGGCATCTTGCCATGTGGTCTTTGCTTTCTTTGTCCCAAGGATACTCTACCCAGCACGTGGCATAGAAAAACCTTAGAGTTCTGTCCATAGGCAGGTCCCTGCATACCTTGCTGAGTCACAAGGTGTATCTGCCTTCTCTCAAGGGGTCGATTGCATAGCTGATGGTCCTTCATGGGCCATCAAGCAGGTTAGGCAGAGCTGACACCAACTTGTCTGGGGTGTTTCCCAGAAGCATAGCACAAGTTTGAAATACAGATG